>JAWWTY010000077.1:145562896-145639547 GCA_035222235.1 Margarornis squamiger | reverse complement strand
AAAGACCCTCACCAGAAAGAAAGTGAAAAGCTACAACATGCCTATCTCATTACTGAAATACTCCCTGGAGCCATCAACACACCAAGTATAAACAACAGTGAGAATTGAGCTATTCAAAATAAGAACCAGCTAATTTATTAAGATACAAGACCAAATAGAAGAGGAAAACAGGGATAATTCTCCAGTTCCCCTTTCTTTCCTCTTTTATAAAAATGACAATAAGGTTGTAGCCTCATAAGGAGGAGAAAAGATAACCCTGCACTGGTTTCTTCTCTCCAGTTCTTACTCAACAACACTTTTTTTTTGTTTCTGAGACCAGAGGTACTGTTATAAATAAAATACAAGCCCCCAAAAGGAAAGGGTCTATCCTTTCTGTCATATTAGGTATGTGCCATGAAAGACATTACTTTGATAAATAAGGGCAGTTCAGCACTAGACTTCAATAAAAAATGGCAACTTTCACACTGAGACCTTCTCAAAATTCTCCTTCAGGTGATTAAAACAAACAAACAAAAAAACCCAAACAACAAACCAAAACAATAACTCAAACTGAAGCTATGCAAAATAAACCACCCCAAAATTAAACTGCAGGGTTCCATCCCTGCTCCAGATTGTGTTTGCATTTTTTGTTTGCCACAGAAAGTAGAAGAAAAAGAAGTCCAACAAGGCAAATGCAAGGGATCCTCATAGTGCCCATTCTCTGGGTGGAAACACTGTGTGTTTGGGTCCCTACTTTCCCAGTATTTCCCTCTGAAATAGTCCACTCAAAGTCTTTGCAGGCAACAGCCAACAGGTAGTCAGCAGCAGGGCAGTTTTCCACTGAGCTTTCCAGAGCAGCAATCCAGGGTTTTCCCTCATATTCCCTCCCAGGCTGTGAATCAGGTAAACCTAAGCAAAGTCCATTATTTTTGTTTACTGGGGATCTAACTGAAGTGAAAGAGGCCTTGTGTTGAGCCCATTTCTTATGAGCATATAGAGGGCAGCACAAACCTCTAATGTGTGGCAGAAAATACAGGAAAATACATCCAGATTTCTTTTGCTTGTTATGGCCTTAACCACTTCCCAGGGGAAAACACAGAAGGCTGTGCTCTGGATTTAAAGGGCACTTACAGGAACTGTACACAGATATACTTTCTTTGGCACCACTTAGAAAATACTTGGTCCTTACAACCTAGAAGGAGATTTTCAGCACTAGTTTTCCCAAAAGGATGAACTGTCTTCAGACTGGAAATATGGATTGCAGCAAGAAGCTGAGTAGAATTAAAATTTGAAGTCCTTCTCTCCCTTTCTTTCTCATAAAATTTTATATTATCTATATAAAGATCAGTGATCCAGGCAGTTAATTTTCCTCCCCTTTTCATTAATAAATACTTGGAATGAGACAACCTCAAACCCTCAGATGCAAAGAAACTTATTGCTTGTCAATCCTTATACATTAGAACAGTTTTTAATCTCCAGACAAATAGTCCTGTGGCATTTTTAGATGCAAAATGGAGTGTGAGTGTGAGAAAAAAAGAGCCTTTGCCTGAAGGATTGCATTTGGGCTGCCTGCTAATGCTGCTTTGCATTTACTTCATTACCAGCAGGGCTCAAATTGGGTCACAGACTCCGTGTCAGTACTGCACACTGCTGGCACCGTGTGTTTGGCTGCTTTGTGCTCTTCTCCATCAAGTCACCCCTTTCCCTCTCCTCTCAGTAGCTGGCCAACAAAGCAAAGAAGCTGCCCAGAGCGGCAAAACATGCCCTCCTCAACTAGGATGGAGTTGTTACCCATGGTTTCCTCCAAGATTTATTTGTCCAGGCTAGAATACTGGCATTTTGTTTTGATGAAGATTTGAATATCTAATCATAGAACCTGAGTTAGAAAATATTCTGGCCCGGGGTCCTTCTTTAAACAAGGAAGGAATGATTCCTCCGGAAACTTATTCTTTTCTTTGACTGTAAAAGGAGCCTGGAGTGACTGCACTTAAGTTCTTCACTTAAGTAAATATAATAAATGGTCAATTGGAAGGAATCTCTGGAGGTCTTTAATCCTACTCCTCCATCGAAGCAAGTCTGAGTCCAAACTTAAGTCAGATTTCAAACAACCTTTTCCAAAGATATAGTTATTCTTCTGGGGAAAAACGTTTTCCTGATTTCCAATCAGAATTTCCTTTCTTGAAGGAAGACTGCTGTCTCTAATCCTCTCTAATACCTCTAAGAGTTTGAATCTGTGTTGTTTAAAAGCTTGTTTTATACAATGATGGAAGCCCTTTTAGCCAACTTTAACCTTCTCTTTTCTAGACCGAGTAATTCCATTTGCCTCAGCCTGACTTTATATGCAATGCATCGATCATCTTAGTGGCCGCTCCACTGAACTGCCACTGATTTATTCACAAAAGTAATGATAATAAGGAGCATGAGATCACCCCAAATGTTTTAGCACTGCTCAGAAAGTCCCATATATGCCAGCAAGTTCAATGGTACAGAGATATCTCCTAATACAAATTAGAATTCAGCACTACACAATTTCTTCTATTTTTAAGGCCATGGTTTGGTACTGATCAAATTCTGTGAAAATCACTGCTTTTCAGAATGACACTAGGGCAGTCTAGCCCAGACCACCTTGTTTACCCTTCAGCAAAATTATGCCTTAATATTTACAAAATGATTCTTGCTAAAACCAAAATAAAATCCAAACAAAAACTAATGACCCTTCTGTAAGAATATCTACAAAGTACAACTGAGCTGGAGAACTCTGTACATTGACTTTTGTATAAATCCCTTGTATATATCTAATCTGATTTTTCACCATAGTTATGTCTGTACAACCAGTCAGTAGTAAGATTGCAAAGCATGATAAATCAGGAAAAATCTCTGTATCTGCACAGGAATTTTTTAATTACCTTTAAAGAAAGGCAGAAGAATCACTCTCAAAACGTATGATGAGATATAGGTCAAGTATGAGTGAGGGAACTCTTTTCCTTTCAGGGTCTAGTCTTGCCATCATGGTTATCCAAACAAGCTTTACTTATCCATGCTGTTCCACTGCATTTACTAGACAAATACATGAGCATAACTCAATGTAGGAAGGACTACAGGTTGTGATATTTAAGCTTTGGTTAAGATCGGAACTAAATCCTCAGTAAAATCAAAAAACAATATTTTACAATAGATATAGAATCATTCATGAAGACAAGTGCATTGCAAAAAAGGAAACTTACTAGGTTGTTCAGTTCTACATATTTTGATTTCTTAGCTTACTGAAGGAGGTTGTTTCGTCTGTGTGTGTGTGTGTGTGTGTGTGTGTGTATAAAATTCAAAATAGAAGCATATTGAAAGGAGAGTAATATCCACTGCTATTTATTTCTTTATATGATTTGTGTGTAGGGATTCTCAGCATATTTTTTTTTTATTATTTACACATGGGAGAATACTTTTACGTATGGTTTTGAGCTATACACATGCAGACATGCACTGGCATAGACATGCACATGCATAAAGACAAAGAACTGAATACATTGCATTATCTCTCCCTCTTTTTTGGATCTCAGTGTCAACAGATAGAAACTCAATTATTAATATGCAGACAAATTTCCCTAAATTACACATTTAGCTATTTTTATGACAGTGTTGACAGTGTTATTACTGAGTAGAAGAGAACACCCTGCTGAACAGTATTTTCCTGCTTTTAGTATGAAATGAAGACAAAAGCTAGGGGGAAAAAAATTAAAAAAGAGGTTTTTTTCTATATCTCTTGGTGATGTGCCTTTTATGCAAATATCTCATAGCTTTCTACAGTAATGGTACCATTAAATGCCTTGAGATTATTTGTAAGAGAAAAGTGTTACCTTGAGATTAAGACATAAAGTACTAAGTGCATTTTTAGGAACAGAGAAGATTTCTTTATAAAGAAGTTAATGTTCCAAAGAAAGCTTTGTTTATTCGAGGGGTTTTATGGTTGTGCTGTTTTCTTCACTTAGCACCTTAATTCTCATGAACCATACGGCTGTCCAGATGTTTAAAATAAAAAGCCCATTTGGGTATTATCAGAGATTACTGAGAAAAGATATACAGACATGATGTTTAGCTATGCAACATAAATTCTCAGAGTGTGTAGTACCCAATCAACACGGTCTTCTAGATCTGATGAAACTGAACACATAAATCATAAAAACTAGACAAAGGCCTCATTATACTATTTACCTCTAGCCAGATGCCATCTGAAAATAATCTACCAGCCAGGGTGATAATCCTTTTATATTTTTGTATTTTTTTTTTTACCTCCTTCTCACCAAGGCATTATTGGGAAATGTGTTTACCAGGGGTGAATATGTTTCTGCCCAACCCAGATGCACTTTTCAGATGTTCTTGTTGCTTGTAATGCCTTGAGAATAGGGTTACCTAACATCTAAAATACATACATTCTCCTTATTGCCTGAATCTTTCATCTCCTCTCCTCCGGGGTTGCCTAATACGCTCACCAAGCTATTATTGTTTTGCTTCAGATAGCTTGGCCCTCTTGCCGAGTTTCATTTGCTGTCACACAGTCACAAATTACAGCATTTACTTCACGCTACCTCCATCCCAAACTATCAGTTTGTGCTTGCTGAACTGGAGAACATGATGATGGATCAAGGCACATTTGTGCTAATCCACTGCAAGTTGATTCTCCAAAGAATGCAGCACAGTAGTAGTCTGTGGTATTTTCTTTCCATTTTAATTTGCTTATGCTGTTTTCCAGTAATTGTTTGCTCTCCCAGGCTCTTTTATTTTTTTGGTAGCAGCAGTTTGCTCGCACTTTTCTTCCTTGGCTTTTGACAGATCATAAAAAATAAGTAAAGTAAAAAAAAAAAAAGAAAAAGACAAAAAAGTAATTTTTGGTTTTTACCTTTTTTTTTTCCTTCATAAACAAACCTTTAGTGCTATCCAGCTTTTCTGCAGGTGTAAATCACTCTGGCTCCACTGTGCAAACTATTTCATGCCAGCTGAGGCTGTAATAGAGTATTTTGGAAATGCCAGTGATGTAGCTGTTGTCTAGACTTCAGTTTCAGACGTAGACTTGGATCTCCTAAAGGAAAAATTTGCACCATGTTTATGTATATTCACTGACAAATTGCATCTTCTGCTTCAAATCCTTTCAAAAATATTCAATCCTACATGTATGAGGATTCAAGGTTAGAGTGGCCAATCAACGGACAATACATGGAAATCAATTAGTATGTGTTCCAAGAACAACTCAGTAAGATAATCCTGAAGGGATGGTTTGGCATTTGTCTTTTACTTTATATGCCATTTTAGTGGTTCAAAATCCAGATTATGGAACACATCTCCACTCCTGTAGTTGCTGTGTCTGCACAGAGTAACAGGAGACCACTCCCTTCTTGAAGACTCCATTTTTAATATTAATTTAACATTAGGATTAATCAATCAAAGAATCATAGGCAAATTTAGGGTACTGGTACCTGGGGAAGAATAACCCCAAGCACCAGTACAGACTGGGTGCTGATCTACTAGAAAGCAGCTCTGCAGAGAAGGACCCAGGAGTCTTGATGGATGGCAAGTTGACCATGAGCCAGGAGTGTGTCCTTGCTGCCAGAAGGGCCAATGGTATCCTGGGGTGCATCAGCAAAAGTGTGGCCAGCAGGTCGAGAGAGGTGATCCTGCCCCTCTACTGGGTCCTGGTGAGGCCACGTCTGGAGTGCTGTGCTCAATACAGGTCTCCGCAGTTCAAGAAAAGCAAGATGCTACAGGAGAGGGTACAGCAGAGACCACAAACATGATTAGAGGCCTGAAGCAACTCTCTTATGAGCACAGATTAGTCCAAAGGACAGAAGACTGAGACTCAGTACATACAAATATCTTAAAGGCAGGTGCCAAGGGGATGGTGCCAAACTCTTCTGTGGTGTCCAGTGACAGGATGAAGGGTAATGGCCATAAACTAAAACACAAAAAGTTTCACCTCAACATAAGGAAGAACTTCTTTACATTGAGGGTGACAGAGCACTGAAACTGCCCAGGGAGGTCATGGATTCTCCCTCTCTGGAGGCATTCAAAACCCACCTGTACACATTCCTATGTGTGTTCTAAGTGACCCTGCCTTGGCAGGGAGCTGGAATAGATGACCTTCAGAGGTCCGTTCGAACCCAAACAATTCTGTATTTCTGTGATCCACAGAGTAAAATTCAACAGCTTTAATTGCATACTATTTTATTTTCTTTTTTTTTTTTTTTTAAATCCACATGCATGACAAAAAAATACAGTGACATAATTGATACAATGTGGGCATAGTGATTTTAGTTTGTCAAAACTACTGACATTTTTGTGTTGTCACAATGGGTAATGTAGCATGACTATCATTGCCGTGAAAATTTTAGCTTAGATTTCCTTAGTGTTGGCCATTCAAATTACTGACAGTTTGTGATACATATTTTTTTCCTTGTTTGTTTTCCATCAGGAGTCAATTCCTCAAAACAGTGCTCAGCCTTATGTGCATGTTTCTCTCTGATCTTTCAGAGAAAATTCATTGGCATTTCTCAGAAAACACCCACATTTCTTCTCTCAATAATTCTTACAATGTCTAAGATGATGTGATCTTTAGAGGTTATGAACTGACACCTCATAAGGAAGACTTGTATGATGAAAGCTTGTGAATTTGGACCCTAAAGTAGCAAGGTCAGCAGTTCATCATAGAGTCACAGAATCAGAGAACGGTTTGGGTTGGAAGGGTTCTGAAAGACCATCTAGTTCCAACCATCCTCCCAGAAGAAGGGACAACCTTCCACTAGACCAGGTTGTTTGAAGCCCCATCCAACCTGACCTTAAACACTTCCATGAATGGGGCATCCACAACTTCTCTGGGCAACCTGTTCCAGTGCCTCAGCACCCTCATAGTAAAGAATTTCTTCCTAATACCTATCTAAACCTACTATCCTTCAGTTTAAGGCTGTTCTCCCTTGTCCTATCACTACATACCCTTGTATACTTGCCATTCAAACCATTCAAAGTTAAAAAGTGATTTATTTAGCTAGAGCCCTCTGTATTAACACATGTAATGCGGTTCTTATGTTTGGCCTGCAGTCCCTAAAGTGCAACTTAGAAATGTGAAATGTGTAAGAAGGGACAATCTTTCTGCTGGCCAATTAGGGTTAGATTTGGTTTGCTGGACAAAGTCCTACTTCTTTTCTGAGTAAACTACTTTAACTGTCTAAATGTGGAACAGAGAGGGAGAATGAGGGAGTTTGTGCATATTTCTCATTCTTTACTCCCTCCTGAGGAAAGTAATCTACTAGATAGCAAAATAATTTGAGATTCATGAACCCAGCAGAGCACAAGTGGCAGCGTAAGTCTGTAGCCTAGTGATTAGGACCCCCTGGAGACCTAATTTACTCCTCCAACAATACTTTTGAATGTAAAAGTTGTTATAGGGTAAAACACAGAATATTCACTTCTCTTTCCTTCTGACCAAAATGTCCAGGTGTGGTGTCCTTTCACAAGAATTATTTTTTGAGCAGACAATGGCCATGTATTAAGATGATTTAACAGGAATGGAGTCTAACATAATGATATATTCTGGTAGTTGTTAAAACCACTTTTGCTCACACAGTTCTTTTGCTTTCCAGTAGTCAAAGAACTTTTTCTGGACTTTATTCAAACCACAAAGCTATGACTGATCTTACAAAACACCTGGAAGTGACCAAGTGGTAAGGGTATTCCACAACTTGTTGCAGATTCAAGGGTAAAAAGACTTCCAAATAAAAACAGCAGCAGCTTAAAAAAACAAAAAAAAACCCAAACAAACAAAAACAAAACAAAAACAAAAACAAACAAACAAAAACAAAAACAAAAACACAAAAAAAGAAAAAACAACCCCAACCAAACCCAAACGAAAATAAACCAAGATAAATGTGACTTTCAAATCTTAAAAAAGGTCCCTTTAAAACTAAGTTCTCAAAATTAACACATTTTGGGGAATTGCACATTTCCCCTTCCAAGCAGCTAACTGGGGCAGCTGGCAGACTCAACAGTTAGTGCAGCAATACTGAAATATGGAGATGTCTATTCCTTGTAAGTGCATCTTTTGTGGCTTTATGCTCTAAAGCCCCATGTGTTATGAAAACCCCACAACAGTTGATGGTGGCAACAGTACTACTGAACTGAAGGTTAGACTAAATGGGCTGCAGAGGTCCTTCAAACCACTATTTCCATGACTCCATGAAACCTGTTCCCCTGCTTCTAGAATTTTTGTCCTGAAATCTAAGCTTGATTTTTATAAAATTTAGGTTGAATTTTCTTATCCTCTCCTACATGGCTATTTCTTTCCTGCTTTCAGCCACACATTGCCTACTTGAAGACTGTTGCCAGTATGCTTCCAGTCTTTTCCTCTTTAGGCTGAATGGTTTAATTTTTTTCAGTCTTTCATAAAATATCACACTTTTCAGATTTCTGATCACTTTTACTCCTGTCCTCTGGCTTTTGCTGTAGTACTGGTTTTACAGACATGATGGAGGGAGGTGGCTGGAGGAGGATTACAGTGTTCACTTATGACCCACTATAACTTCTAAACACTTTTCTGTGTAACGGCTGCTCAAGCAGCTGGTCCCCATTCCGAATTTTTACAGCTGATTATGCTTGTGAAGTGTTATATTTTGCATGAGTCCCTAATGAATTTCAACATAGTTTTTCCAACCGTATCTCCCATGCCTCAACATAATTTTGAATTCCAGTCTGGTTCTTGAACTTCTTGAAGCTTGTTGTCACCTGCAGATTTAATAAGTACACTTTGCATTCCGTCTTCTGGTTCATTAACAAAAGTATTGAATAGCTCCAAGATGAAGGCAGACGCCTGTTGGATCCCACCCAGCACTTCCCTCTGTTTTGACTATGAGCCACTGACAAATAATCCCTGAGTACATCTTTCTAATTGTCTCCGTACCTTCTTCGTGGTAGTTTCATCTAGTCCTGATTTCTCAGGCTTATTTGGGAAAATATGCACTAAGCCTTTGTCAGACATTTTACCAAAGTCAAAATATGACATTACCAGCTTCTGCTCAATCCACAAACCATTTTATAATGGAAAAAAATAAAATAAAAAGAAACCAAAAAAGCTGGTTTGATAGGCTTTCTTCATGACAAATATCTATTATCTGTTGCTTCATGTTATTTCTGAGATACTTGGAAAGCATTTGTTAGATATATACAGTTCTTTTTCACTGCATAAATCACAGTCACAAACTATTGTTTATCATTTCATTTATTCTTTAACCAAAACAATGTTAGCTTTTTAAAAATGACAGTGAGTAAAATTTATCGTAAAATTGCATTGTGATGCACATTGTCTCCATGCTAATGATGTCTGAGTGTTTTGTGGTGATAAATAGCTATTCAACATAAATATCTAGAATTATGAATGGAGATGCAGGTCATATTTTGCATCTATGCAATATATGCATATATAGCATCTCAAAGAAATCTCCTTTGCAGAACTGCAAGTATCTTTCTGTCATAGAGTCCTTTGGCTGAAAAAAAAAAGAGAGGGCGCAGGTGGTTACACCTTAGACATTCAGCTCTGGGGTCCCCAACACAAGAAAGATGTTGACCTGTTGGAAAAAGTCCAGAGAAGGCCATTTAGTTGATCACAGGGTGGAAGAACCTCTGCTATGGAGGCAATCTGAGAGAGCTGAGATTGTTCAGCATGGAGAAGAGAAGGCTCTTGGGACGTCTTAGAGCACCTTCCAGAACCTATAGGGGGCTTACAGGGAAGCTGGAGAAGGACTTTTGATGGGGCAGGTATAAGGGAGAATGGTCTTAAGCTGAAGGACGGTATATTTAGGTTAGATATTAGGAAGAAATTTGTTACTATAAGGGTGGTGAGAAAGTAAAACTGGTTGCCCAGAGAAGTTGTGGCTGTCCCATCCCATGAGCTGTTCAAGGCATGGTTGGATGGGGCTTTGAACAACTTGATCTAGTGAAACCCTACTCATGGTAGGGGTATTTGGAACTAGATTTGTAAGGTACCTTCAAATCCACACCATGATATTCCCTGATTTTATGATATAATAGAAGAAAAAGCTTCATGGTTACTTCAATTGCTAATTATTCTAATAACTGGGACAGAATAGCATGGAGGAAGTGGGTATTCTTATTTTTTGCAGAGTTTTTGTGTCTTAGTTATGATGCTAAGCTTTTAATAAAACCAGTGTGGAAAAGTAGGCTCTGAATAACCCTTGAGAGAGTTTTTTTACTTAGGAGTCCAACTAGAAGTCTAAAGCCAGGCTGTGTAATTAACCTCCATTGTTCATTTTCTTCCATTGTCCACCAATGCCATTCTGCCCTGGCCTCATCCAGCTGTCCAGCAGCTCCAGTTTTTCATGCCTCTCAGGCTGCAGCCTTAATTTTACTAACGTATACAAAATTGCATAGATTACAGACTAAATCCCTGATTGCATTTCGCATTGCTTTATTGTTCCTACCACAAGCAGGATGAGGCTTAATAGTTCATTCAAGCTTTCTTTTTATCCAGATTTATACTGGGTCTCGCTTCTTCAGGGAAATCAGAAGCTGGCAGTGCTTACTGCACTGCAGTTACAGGTTAAAGTCATGACCAAGTTTATAAGCATTTCCAAGCATTATTTCCCACTGTGCTTTGCTGCTGTTCCTATGACACTTAGCAGTGAGGCTTTTCAGGGGACCCTCATGGGATGCTTATTAGTGTTTCCTAATTGCTCCAGGCAGAGGGAAATAACTGTGCATGGCAGGACTCCACAGTTGCTTTAGCCTGTTTAACTCATGAGGTCTTAAGTTGTAAGTGTCAAACCACAAAGAACAAACTAATGAGAGAAAGATTAGTGTAACAACCCTCTAATGTGTTATCAGGAAGGCCCCTGATATTGCATTAAGCTGTCTTTTCCCAGACTAATTTCAGCATGTCTATACTAAACATCTACTGTTCCCTGTCTTGACCTCCTTGCTCTGTCATGCTGGGTTCAGAAACAGTTCCAGTCTTCTCAAAATGGTCTTGTACATTATTCACCCTATTCCCCATCAGGGATTTGTCTCTGAACAAGCCAGAGGTATGCTTTAGCAGTGGGAAATACCAACCTCCTCTTAAATTTCCAAGGCAGCAAACAAGAATAAATTTTGGAGAAGGGGAGATCATAGAATCAGAGAATCACTTAGGTTGGAAAAGATCTCCAAGATACTGAGTCCAAACTTTGGCCGATCACCATCCTATCAACTAAATCATAGCACTAAGTGCCATGTCTACATGTTCTTTGAACACCTCCAGAGTTGTTGACTCCACCACCTTCCTGGGCCTGTTTCAATGCTTAACCCCCTTTCAGTGAAGAAATTCTGATGTCCAACCTGAATCTCCCCTGGTGAAGCTTGAAGCCATTTCCTCTTGTCCTGTTGCTTCTTACCTGGCAGAAGAGGACAACCTGTCTTGTAGGAGTTCAAAAGATGAAGGAGTTCAAAAGGAAAAAAAAAAAATAAACAAACAAACCAAATATTTACAGAATGCTGAAGATGAAACTGAGGCAACTGAAACAAAGAAAAAAACAATTTAAATTATTATTTTTTTTTAAAAAATCCTGCATGACAAAGGGAGGGTTTACTGAACTATGTCTAAGCACTGAGGCTTTAAAAATTCTGCATGCCAATCTGGAAGAACTACTAAAGGGAAAAAATATAAATAATGTTATTTGAGAGGTCATGAGCCTCATTTATTTACTCATTTGTTTTCCAATCATAATGAATAATTATTCTAAAAATTCTGAAAAAATATACATTGAAATAAATCTTTTTATTGAGGTCTGAATCCTAAGAGAATCAGACTACACTACCTCAGAGAGACAAAACATAAAAAAGCCTTGCACATGTCGTAAGCAAGCTTGCAATTCCAAACCAGAATATACACACAGATTCTGCATAAAAAGCTGCTGTTGATGAAGCAGTTGACCTGGTTACAGCATATGTACCTGCTATTTCTGCTCGCCACATGCTTAATACTAAGATTCAAGATATATTAAGTAATTTTTTATTTTTTTTTAATATTCTGGGTTAGGAATTTTTTATCACTCTCAGAGCCATAAATCTCCTTTTCTTCCTTTCATCCTTCTTTTTCTAAAAACATGGTGCCTCCTTGTCATGGAGAAAGTTCCTGTGCAAAGGATATGATGGGTCTGCTGGCCCGTTGAGTCCAGGAGTTTAGGAAGAAGCAATGGGCATCATCGTGTTTTTCTGCTGGATCAGGCAATTGGGATGGAGCTCAGCAGAATCAAGGTGCATTCTCATGTGCAATAACTTGACACCAGGATCCCTCAGAAGTTTTAGGCAATGGATGGCACAAGGCTTCCACCTAGAAGTGTGCACTCCAAGTGCAGGGCTCCTCTTTCCTGCTGCAGAATATGGCATTATCTGTGGTATCCTTAATACATGACCCAAAGTCTGTGAAATAAATCTGCATTGGTATTGTCAGAGTTTAAGAACTGCAGGTACAAGTAAAGGCATAAACATGTTCATGCTCTGAGCGCTTCAGAGCTTTTACCTTTTGTTTAGTTAGCTTGAATTGATTTTGGTTTTGTTTTGTTTTTTTCTTTAGTTACATAGAATTTCCAATTAATATTTTCTTGGTTGGTGGTTGGTTTTTTTTTGCCTTTGGGTACTGGAAAATAACCCAACAAACCAACTAAACAAAAGCCCAATATGAAATAAATTGTGGGAAATCTAATTTCTTCTTTAAAATACAAAAGGGAAGAACCTAAACAACAGTGGGGAAAAAAACCTAGAACATATGAATTGAAAAACATTTCCTTCAAAATTATTTTTATCTCAAATTAATATTGCTCCAGATTTCTTTCCTTCATTTTTTTTTAAAAGTCCTTTGATTTTCATAGCCTGTGTACATGTAGTACTTATGTTTATTTAATTCCACTGCTTTGCTTTCTAAATTTATTTAAAACTTTTACTCAGAAGATCATACTAGGCATCCTGAACCCAGGCTAACATCTTGGTAACTGTCTTCCTGGTTCCAATATACATGCAGAAGTAGAATTGATCCTTCTCTCCATAAACTCCTTATCTGATTGCCTGGCAATCCCAAAACTCCTTCAGCTGAATCAGACGAGAGTTGATTTTTGAGCCTGTCATATTAAACCAAGAACGATCAATAAAAGAAGCCATGTAAAAATTGAAAAGTTAATTGTTTCTTTTGATATATTTAACATACTTCTGTAATTCTGTAGATCTGATGTGGGGCAATGAAATTTAACAGCAGCTCACGTATCTGAACAGCTGAGAAATGGTCCAATTTGCCAGAATGCATATTCTGCATTTTTCTACATAGATAAATCTCGTTTTTAATGGGATCTGAGTTTTCCTTTAAGAAGAAGAAGACAAATAAAATGATGAAGAGGAAGAGGAATGAAATGAAAGGAAATAAAATGAAATCTCTTGCAATTGTGGTTGCTCTTTCTCCAAAAAAAAAAAAAAGAGAAAATAATAATATAGACAAAAGTCAGAACATTTCTGTTTTTTCCCACTATGCAAACTTTGATCCCTACACCTGCTCTCTACATGTTTAGTGTTCTGGTGTGGCAAGCACAGTTGGAATGGTTTGGCAGACACCTTGAAAGGTGACCTCTTCAGACACCGTGTCTAAATCTGACAGGGCCCATAAATCAGACACTTTATTTCGGTTTCAACCACCTTACTTTACTTCCATTTTAAAATAAGAAGCTAAGATCCTGAATAATGACTGCACTCACCAGAGATTATCTTTAATCCCTGAATTATGGGATGTAGGTCTTACAAAAAATTATCTCAGTGTTTAGAGAAAAACATAAAATTTGCTTTGTTTTAACTTTAATCAAAGTGGGTAGTGCAGGCCTTAAATTTATATCCGTTTGGTCTTGATCAAAAGTTTTTATAAAAACTCCATTTTTCAGCTGTGGAGCCAAACTCATTCCTCAGAATAAAGCTACCATGCACTGATAAACTTGACCAAGTTAAAAATTAATCTGTTCCCTGCTCACACGTGTCAGGACAAAAACAAAACAAAACAAAATGTTAATAGGTGGGTAGTAGATAGATTTTTAAAATATGATGGCTATTTCATGAAATTGCACAAGTCTACAATAACAATAAAATTTCTTGATGACAAACAAGTCAGATTTCAAGATGGCCAGCATTTCTTATTCACTTTGAGAGGAAATTAACTTTGTTTCTACTGACAAAATCAATCAAATCCATGTTTGTGAAAAGGAGATGGCAGTATTTTTTATGTCTTGAAGGTGTATTGAAAGGACTGGGAATAACTTTGTGAACTATGAAAAGTTCTTGGTTAAAGTATGAACACTGAGGCAAAAATCACCACGTTTCTGTCTAAAACAGAATAGCCAGGAGCTTTGAATTGAGATAAATGTATAATTGTATAATCTCTTCAAATTTTCATTTCACATGTAACTTTCGTTTAGTAGCAAAATAAAGTTTAAAAAGGTCAAACTGAAAACCAGAACATTGTCTTTAAAAAACTTACATTTCAGACATTCTAAAATTGTCCTTAAAAGGGGCAACTTATGAAATGACCATTTCCTGTGAACAGTTTTGCTTATCACACTGGTAATTTATAATTAAAAACATCCATTGAAAATTAGATGTGTGCTTCTACTAATGGCTGTGATTCAATCGAGTACACTGCTTAAACACTTTTGTTTCTGAAGAGGCCTGTTCAGATCATTTTTAAATGTTCAAAAACTTTTTCAACATTAGAATTCAGACTAACACTAATACTTGAAAAATTACCATGTGTCTCCTAGTAGAATCATAGAATGTCTTGGGTTGGAAAGGGCCTTAAAAATCACCTTGTTCCAACCCTCTTGCCATGAGCAGGGACACCTTCCACTATCCCAGGTTGCTCCAAGCCCCATCCAACCTGGCCTTGGACACTTCCAGGGATGGGGCAGCCACAACCTCTCTGTGCCAGGGCCTTACCACACTTATGATAAAGAATTTCTTCTTAATATCTAATCTTTACTCTCCTTCATCTTAAAGCCATTCCCTCCTGTCTTATCACTCCACACCTTTGTAAAAAGTCCCTCTGCAGCATTCTTGAAGCCCGTTTAGTTACTGGAAGGTGTTCTAAGATCTCCCCAGAGCCTTCTCTTCCCCAGGTTGAACAACACCACTGTCTCAGCCTGTATCCATAGTAGAGGTGGTCCAGCCTTCTGATCCTCTTTGTGGCCTCCTCTGGGCTGATTCCAACAGGTCAACTTCTTGTGTAGAGGACTCCAGACCTGGTTACAGCACTCCACATGAGGTCTCACCAAAGCAGAGGAGTAGAATCCTCTCCCTTGGCCTGCTGGCCACATTTCTTTTGTTGCAGCCCAGGATGCCACTGGTTTTGTGGGCTGTGAGTGCATATTGCCGAGTCATATCAAGCTCCTCAAGAGAAGAGCAGGTAAATACCAGCAGACGTCTTTGAGACTTCTAGTAGAAAGTCCAATTCTGAATCTAATGAAAAAAACAATGACATGTTGTGATTGTGTCCATGGAAGAAAGAGAAGGTCTTTGTGGAAATTTGCAGGTTGTATAATGGACCTTCCGTGCTTTTTCACAGTGGATGAGGCTGCTGTAACTAGAGCTAGGTGCCTTTTTCTAATAATCATAAGCTTTTCTAAGAGTTCTCACCAGTGATGTGACGGTTTTCTCCTGCATCATTATCACTTGACCATGAAGTAAATGTATGAAAACAGTGCAGAGTTTTCTGGCTTTGAGCCTGTACTATGTCAGGACTTAAGCTTTGATCTCTTGAAAGCTTTGACTCTATTCAGTAAGCCAGCTTGCTGAGCAGCCTTCATCATACCCCAAACTGACACTTAAGATCTGGAACTAGAAATAAAAGTAAAAAAGAAAGACAGAATTTCATAAGGCAGGTAGAGAAGCTGGTAAAATAGGAATATAGCCTTGCCTATTGGCAATATTGATAAAGCTTCCATTATGGACCTTACTAATTACAGAGCAGACATAAATTGTTTTGAAAAAATCTGTTGCTGAAGCATAAAGAGCAGTAAATGAGCCTTCAGTTTAGTCTATCAGACATTATGGTGGCAACCCCTGGCACATTAAAAAGTTAATGTGATTTTAATAGGTCATAATCACACTAATAAAGTTTATAACCACTTTAGTAGCCAGAGTCATTTGACAAAACTATAACTTTTGTTCTTGGGGCTGCATCAGACTCAAAGTACAATTAATGTTTAACAGGGCAGAGCTCTGCTTTAATGGAGTTTAACAGCCAGAGACTCAGGGCCAGTCCTGAAGCTAGGGCTAAAAGATCCCACAATTCAATACAGATGTGCACAGAAAACTTCATCTCTAGGGAAAGGGAGAGGATTGAACAAATCCAGAATGCATCTCTCCGTCTGAAATATCATGGACCTCCTGGAGGTCACTGCAAAGACCTTCCCTGTCGCAACAGCCAAACTAATTAATGTTGAAAATACCACATTGTCCTGTGTGCTTTCTTTTTTTGCTGAATAGGATAGAAAATGTTTCCATTGAAGGGTAATTTTTATCCCAAATCAGCTCAAATCGATATGCTCACCTTAATCTGAAAGACCATTGAGGTGAACCACATCAAATAGCAAACCTTCAGTGTGCCGATCTGGCAGTGTAAGAACAGAGAACAATCTGCCCTAGAAAGGACTGGAGGGTGATATCTGTAAATAACATTAAAACTTATTTTGATGGGTAGTTAGAAAAGCAGTCAACAACATTACACTTTCCTTTGAGTTAGGTCATACTCCCCTTGCCACCAGCTGAAATGTTTATCCTTCAGTAAAGTTGGCAAATCAAAGGTGGATTGGTCCCACATCACTGCACAAAGACAGTGACAGCAATCCCCCGTTTTCAGAAAGGTCTATATTGCATGAGAAAACATCAGGGGACTGAAGGCCTTTGAAAGGCAAAAGAGTTCCAGTCATTTGAACTTTAGTTTATCTGATAGAAATAGCTGTCAGATATATTCAGCTTCTCTTTCTTCCTTTCAGTGACTCTGAGACAGGCTCTATTGAGATAAGCCTAAGAAAGAGGAAGAAAGGGCAGATAGTCAGCATAAAGCAGTTGTATTGTGCAATGTGACAGAAGAGTTGAAGAGCTCAGTTGGAAGTCTGTGGTTAATGTTTTAAATATTGCCCTATTGAGCTTAAGTGCTGGCCGAAGCAATTTCACTTTAATGACAATTCTGCTTTCCAGGCATTCTGCCTAAAAGGAAAACCGTGCTGTTCATGCATTTAGCACTTCTCCAGAGAGACCTGTGCCCCTGGAGGCCATAGGGAGTAGAGAGGAATGTCTTCCCAGTTCAAAGACATGGGGAGTTTTCCCCAGTAACTCATCAGATGTTTCTCCCCTTCTCAACAAATGCTGAACGACAATGAACAAAATAATGAGAACAGGTTATTCTGTTCTATCTTATTATCAAGCTCAATATAATAATATCACTACCTTTTGTAGAAGAGTGTTGATTAAGAGCTTTCCATCACTTTAAAGATGCTCTATGAAAAATAGCAGAAGAAAAAAACACATAGGAAAACACACATTTACATTTGAAACTCTCAAATAAAGAGAAATAACTAGCAAAAGGAAGTGAGATCCATCCTGACACTGTTCTGGTGGCATTTCTTTTGTACTAGCACAGCTGCTCTGGTTCCCCATATTCATTTGAGTATAAAATGTTTACTTAGCCAACATATAACTTGAACTTAACTTTTAAGATCTAAAGTGTTTTTAGATAAAGGACTGAAGTCAATCTTTTGCTTTTCTAAGTCTTAATTTGAAAACTTCCTTTTCCCCTCCCATGGTCAGCAGTAAATCTGCCTCAAACCCTTATACAATTTTAGTAGGTTAACCTGTCCTTTTCCCAGTACTCTCATTTTCAATTCCAATAGGTGTTTTGAGATTTTTGCTGTTTCCTTCACATGTATTTTTGGGCAACATTTAAATCTTGCTAATACCCACTTATTACTTCACTACAGACACACAAAACCCCCCACATTTAATCAAAGTCCTTACAAGGTTTTAACTTAAATATTGACCAACAGAAAAAGAAAGCACCATATTGACCCAATCCCAGATTATCCTTAAAAACTTAATGATTGTTAATAATATCACTGTAAGGTATTTGCTTCTTGTCACCCCTCCCTCTAACAAAAGCTTGATCCTTTGAACTTTGTTGAAGTTGACGAATACTTGTTTCTTTTAAGAGGTGATAGTAGAGGCTAGAAAACAGAAATTATTTCACAACAGTATGCCAAGTTGATGTTGCAAGTATTTGTAGATGATTTGCAGTAATGAAAATGGCTTTATTATATGTATGTAACCCATATTTGAATGCATAAAGCATCCTCTCTGAATACAACTTCAGGCATAAAGGCTAAGAGCTTTCTGACTAAATGTAAGGGTCTACAGTATAGGTGGCAACATTTCATAGAGCCAATGACTTTTTTATAGCCCTTAGCAGTCCACAGAAGCCTGGTCAATATTGTCAAATATTTTTTTTAATGTGATTCAGTGTGTGTTAATGTAATGAGCTGTATTCACTCTGTTACCTCCCCATTAGGTACAGGAGGACCTTGAGTACTTTTTCAGACTAGATTTTGACATTGTGAACCTGTGGACTTGTGGCAGATTAATCCCCCAGAAAATACTTATTCTACTTAAGGAATCAGATTGTCAGGCTCTTAGACAAGTAGAAAGGCAGTCTTATCCCAGCAAAATTTGTGCAGGTCTCTGGCTGGTGGAGGATACACGTTTGGGAAGCACATTGACTGAGCTTAAGATAAGCATATACGTAGCACCAGCTTAGCACATATGTGTCCATGGTACTACAGGTATATGGACATATTTTACCATGCATAAATGTGTCCAGATTCATCTTTTAAAACAAAAATGCCCCCATAACAATCCTCTAACTGCAAATATTGCTACTAAGGATATTATTCCTCTAACAACTGATGAGCTTGTCTGGAAGTATGGTATCAATGACAAATGTCCAGCTCTTATAACACTCTTGCCTTACCATTTAAGCCTGGATTTCACCAGTGATCAACTAGAAGAGAGATGAGGGATTTATTTTTTTCTGGTATCTATTTTCAATCTTACCAAACTGATGCAAGTGTTTCGGGACAAAGACTATTCCTTTCTATTTGTTGCTTTATTACCTTGCACAAGGGGAGTCTGGGCTACCACAACAGAACTCTGATTTTGGTTGTGGCATAAAGATGATGTTTAAAGCTACTGCTTATTAAAAAATGAAAAAGTAATAATAAAAATAAATTATAAAAGAAAAAAAAAACACAAATCAAAAAAAGACCAATTTCCCTTCACTTAACAGGAGGAAATAAGAAGGGAACAAATTCTTATGTCACTCTGATGAGCTTTCCTTGGTGCACAGATGTTTGTGGTGAAATGAACAAATTTCATGTAGGAAGACTGAGTTGCTTTACTCCCAAGCTTGTCTGTGAGATCTAATGACGGCTGAAGCAACAGAACTTTTGAAAAGATGGGGAATAATAAAAAATACTGTGCAAGACATGACTCCTTCCTCCTCCTGCCCTTTCATTTCATAGGAAACAGATGCAAGATCAGCTGGCAACCTGGCATCAGTCTGCATGTCTTGTTTTAAGACAGTCTATTGTTCATAAAATGTTAGGAATACAGTTGCACCACAGATGTGTGGTACTGAAATTGTCGAGACATCAGTTTAATGATAACACATGAAACATTCAGAGGACTTATGGTTGTGTTGCCTCATTATATGTGTAATTACATGCAAACCCACTAGTAAGACACAGAACCTGTGAAAATGACGCATAGATGTTGGCTCCTGATTAAATTCACAGTGACTAAATAATGCATTAATGAAATGAAGAAAAACTGTAAGAGCAATTACCTAATCTTTTGCAACCTCATGAGATGTTTTGATACTTGCTTCACTATTATTTTGTTTTCTATATTTCTATAGAAATATTGTTTTCCTTTAGCTACAGAAAGAGGGTTAAGAGGGTTATCCATCTTGTTTGATGTAGTGGGAAACATAGTGACAAAGGAATAAGAAAAGGCTGGGGTACTTCATGCCAACTTTGGCTCAACCTTTAATAATAAAAGCAGTTGTTCTCTGGGTACACAGCCCCTGAGCTGGAAGGCATTCTGCTGGGAGCAGAATGAAGCCCCCATAACCCAAGGAGAGATGGTCAGCAACCTGTTACACCACCTATACGCACAGAGGGTATGGAGCCATATGGGATCCACCCAAGGGTACGGAGGGAGATAGCAGAAGCTCTCACCAAGCTCTCTTCAATCATTTACCAGCAGTCCTGGTCAACTGAGGAGGTCCCAGTTGAGTTGAAATTAGCAAATATGATGCCCATCTACAAGAAGGGCATGAAGGAGGCTCTGGGGAACTACAGGCCTGTCATCCTGACCTCAGTGCCATGGAACGTCATGGAGCAAATCATCTTTGAGAGACATCACCCTGGCATGTATGGGACAACCAGGTGACCAGGCCCAGCCAGCACAGGTTTGTGAAAAGCAGGTCCTGCTTGGCCAACCTCATCTCCTTCTATGACAAGGAGGCCCAATTAGTGGACGAGGAAAAGGCTGTAGATATTGTTCTGGATTTCAGTAAGGACTCTGACACCATTTCCCAGCATTCTCCTGGAGAAACAGGCTTCCCATGATGTAGACAGGGGCATTCTTCTCTGGGGATGTATAGCCTGGAGAGAAGGAGGCTCAGAGGAGAACTTTTTGCTCTCTACAACTACTTCTGAAAGGAGGTTGTAGTTAGTCTCTTCTCCAAAGTAATAAGTAATAGGACAAGAAGAAAGTCTCCAGCTTCACCAGGGCAGGTTTAGATTGGATATTAGAAAAAAGTTCTTCACTGAAAGGGTTGACAAGCATTGGCACAGACTGCCCAGGGGAGTGGTGAAGTCACTATCCCTGGAGATGTTTAAAAGATGTATAAATGTGGCACTTGGGGACATGGTTTAGTGGTGGAATTGGCAGTGCTGGGTTAGAGGTTGGACTTGATGATCTTTGAGGTCTTTTCCAATCTTAATGGTTCTATGATTGTATATATACATTATATACACATATAAGTCAAGGACAGGACACTGATCATGAGTCATTAGATAATTGTACAAAACACAGTGGGATTGTACCCTTTCTGTTATTGCTTTTTTTAATGGGGGGAGGTTATAGTTGGAATTTTGATCATTCTTACAGTTGGTACCCTCTCTCTAACTCCTTTGCTTTGGAAATTGCAAGTTTGGTGGTAACAGCAGCAGGTTAATTCCTAAATTCCTGAACCACTACTAAAAGTTGTTGGCAATAACATAATTTTATAAATCCTACATATACAGATGTACATAGTTATACAGATGTACATATAGTTATACATACATGTGTATATATATTTATATCTGTATTTAGATAGATGTGTAAATACACAAAGGTCAGTAATTGTCTGAGTGAAAAGTTGAAGTCTACCCTGGTTACCACAAAAAAGTTGTACCGTAGATGGAGCAAATTTATATCCAAGCATGCCCATCTCTCATGAGTTGCTTGTCCATACAAGGTAAATGCAAACCATGCTTCTGTAGAACCAAGAAACTGTTTGCTTGGATCGTCACTGGTTGAAATGTTTCATGGGACTGAATTGCAATGGATTTGTCATCCATCAAAATCTTGGATCCTACATACAGAAGAGCTTTATAAAGTTTAGGTAGAGCAGTCAGGATTATTGCGGGTTTTTTTGCCATGATTTCAGACTCTTCTTTCCTGAGCCTCCAGTCCACAGTTACCTTTGCTGCTGGCAGAGCATGTAGCAGTGTTGGGAACTGGGGGGCTGAAGGGGTTGGACAGAAATGCAACTTAGTTCAAACCAACCATTTGCATGTGGCTGATTGAACTGAGATCCTGCTGTCTGAGTTGACTGGATTTGTATAGACTGTAAAGGTAGCTTAGACACTGACTGCAGTTTTGACTGTCTATATGTGCTGAAATTAAGGAGTGTTCTCTATGGAACTAATTTTGTCTTCCAGTATAAACCAAAGATTCAGTTACCTGCTTTCAGACAAATATATAGGAAGGTTTTTTTGTTTGTTTGTTTGTTTTTTTTTCTTTTTAAATAATGTTACTTATATAAACATTTTTTTAATGTTCAGAAATTACAGAGAAAAAACAGTTCCCAGGGTTTTTTTCCCCAGTTCCTGTCAGTTTAATATGGAAAGTTAGTGACAGATATTCACCTTTCACTTTTGAAAAGTGCTATGAATATAGAAATGGCATGCTGAGTGCTACCCATCATTATTAAAAGCTGTATAGTAATTAAAAGAAGAATGATAGAACTGCCCACAAGGTGAAAGTGCTAAGTAAATATTTATTTTACACAGCGTGAGTTATTTCACAGAAGCAAAAAGATTTAGAATAATTAGATGGACCCAATCAACATCAAAATGAATGAGACTCTCCCGCCTTCATGTCTGGGCTACTTAAACACCATTTTCAGGCTGCTGTAACCTTCCTGTTATTGACTCCATATTCACTTTTTAGAGGGTGACTGTGATCCTAAATACCCAGCATTCAGGAACCTGAGTGACCTTCAAGGGCAACTTTGCCTAATAAAGTCAGGCAGGTGAATGATGCTACTAAATGTCTTTATCTTGCCAAGATGCTGGTTTTACATTTATCTCCTATTTCAGACTGCTTAGAGAGAGGAAAACAGAGATCCCTCAATCCTCATCCCTCAAGTCGGTCCACTTCCTAGATTAACTATTAGTATGCTTAATTTGTTTAGCTTGTTCTAAAGGAAAGGAAAGATACCTCTCCTTTGCACGATATCATAAAGACACATATAAAATCTCATCTGAAAGTCCTTCCTGAACCCACCATTACCTTTTCCTGGTAGCTTTCCAGTTGAAATGATCTTCTCCTAGCTCATAAAAATATTACCTATATATCCAAAAAGGAAAGATCTGGAGGCTATGAAGGAAGGCGACTGGAATGAATCCTGAATTTACAGCACATCGGTTAGGCCATTCAGCTAAGAGGAAAAATAACTAAGTGTTTTTTAATTAGATGATAACTGGATAAATAGTACAGAATTTGGAGGATGGAAACAGGATTTCAAATGTACTCCTAACTAAGGTACAAAGGTCTGCACTCTGGAAGGCAAACCTGGATGTGATTTCCTAGATGAGCTCACACCAAGGTGAGCTTAGAATTGTGTACTTAGGAATGTGTACTTAGAATTTCACCTGCTGGTGAACTATTGATTTTTTTTGGGCAGCTGTGAATGATAAAAGAGAAGCCAAAACTCCTCCTTCTGCATGGGGAGCACACACATTTAAGCCATCTTTAGGAATTCCTGTCAACCCTGGCACCTTTATCTCACACTCTGCATGACTATCAAAATGCCTAGATCCCACTGGTGAAGGCTTGCCACCAACCCTCTTTAAACTTCTGGTTCTCTTTGTCAGTTAAGCAAATAATTGTGTGACTAATTGCTCCATGGATCTCTATCACTGTCCTCTATGCCTACATACCTATTTCAGCAAGAACTTAAGTCAGAATTTCAGATTTTTTTTAAATGACTTTCATATCTTGATTACCTAGACTAATTTCCTCTAATTTTAAGAATCTAACTCAAGAGCCAGAAGTTAGTTGGAAGTCAGTTAGAATTTAGAATATTGGTTGTATGGTTTTGTCACAAAACCATGGAGACAGACTGGAGAGACAGACAGGAGAAACAGACATCAATGCTTAGGTTGGTTGACAACTAATTGTCAGCAGTTCCAGTGAGAAATAGGCTAGTTTTTACAAAAATATTGCATTTGAATAGATGTGTTTTTCACTTCCAGAAAATATTCCCTCTTCAGTTCTAGTATCAGGGAGGAATCCCAACTACTAATCTTTTTTTTTTTCCTGTAAGACAGATTTTGTTCTAACTGTTAGTATATTACCTTACATTCACATAATCAGTTATTTCAATTGTGCAGCATCCCCCAAGTCTCACCAAGGGCAGGCACTTTATCAATAAAACGATAATTACAGAAGCTTAATGAGGCCAGCCAGGAAACACAAAAAATCTTGATCCACTTGTCAGAAAAGCATAGATAATTTAGTGCAGCTCTGTCTGTTTCTGGACTGCAATCTGATAACTCCACATTTCATAAATCACCCTATGGCAGCCCAGAGACTTCATTCCTAAGTGCTCATGCCCTGACTCCAACTTCTGAGTTGTCATCAGGGTGAAAGAGATTCCATTCCCTCCCCTCCCCTCTCCTTTCTCAGCTCTGGGGCCAGACAAGGAATCTATGAGAAGCCAAGGTACTCCATGGCTCACATTAATACTGAAATCCCTGAATCTTAGCATGAATCTCACAAATCCCATGGACAAGCACTGAGGGCTCCACAAATTGCATTGCTCTATGGCCAGCTTCATTCCAACCTAACAGCCAGAGCAATTCCAAAGCAATGGAACTTTCTTAACAGGCTGAGGTTCAGAATTCAGCACATCTTCTTCAGATATGTCATTTCTTCAGCCAAACGTGGCCTCTTTTTAGAGTAGAGGCTTCTTTTCAGTAGCCATGTCCCAGGCCTGACCCCTGTCTCTGGCAGAAAGGACATTGCTTGGAAGGTCACCTTAGAGGGGTTTCCTTGCCCATCAGGCTCCTTCCACCTCACTGCCTGGTGACAGAGAAACATGGAGCTCTGCTGATTGTATGGTGCCCCAAAGCAAAAGTGGTTATGAACAAGGAGTGGGGCTGGCTGTATGGGTTCAGAGTGCAGGAAGGAGTATGAAAGGGTGTCACAAAATACCCGTGATGAAGGACTCTGCCAAAATCACAGCAGAGATCCTGGCCTCAGCAGCCCATCATCACAGCGAGGCAACTGGTGAGAAGAGCACACACAATGTTCTGTTCTCTTGCTCCTGCCCTTCCCAGGTATCACACTGACGCTATTAAAGGGAGAAAAGAGAAAAGGAAAAACAATTTAAGCAGCCTTAACACGTTTTTTCAGGCACCTCTTAATGGCATCTTCAGCAATTACATTTTACTGAAAGCAATAGATAAGCTGACACAGTTTCCAATATGCCCCTTCATTTTCTTTTTCCCTTGTGCTGGCAAGTTTTGACAAGTCACAGCTGTTGGTCGAGGATACTGAAAAGGGAGAAGGAGATAATATGCAAATTTAACCAGCAGTGCTGAACAGTGAAACGAAGCACATTTCATTTACATTTTAAAACAAAGCACAATTTTAGGAGCCAGTTACATTTATATAGGTTTGTTTGTTTGCTTTCTCTGGTCCTGAGCTTTCCTAATACAGGGTGTTCTGGTGTGGCTGCTGTTTGGTATTTTCATCCCATGCCTCTTAAGGTATAAAACAATTAAATCTTGACTTCCAGAGCTCACTCCCTAAATACAAAGTATATCTTAGCATGTAAAACTTTCCATTTGGAAATTTACAATTATAATTGTAAGCTCACTGCAGACCTCCAGGGAAAGATTTATACTGAATATGAAATAGTTGTGATGGGTTTTTTTTCTAAATAGTTTGAATATGGAAGCATATTTCTGAAATACTTGGACTTAAAGAGATATTCTTCCACCAGAAGAACGGCCTCCAAAATAGTCTTTTTTTTTTTTTTTCCCTAGGTAATTTTAACTATTTTACTTCATAAATTAAACACTTTTTAATACCCAGGCTTCCACTTAAAAGTGAGGTAAGAAAGTCACTTCCCTGTTTGCAACTTCATTACATGAAAATTTTAACTTCTGAAGAATAAGTGTGCAAAGAAACCAGGTCACGTCTCTGATCCAAGCTTTGAGAACTAACTCATCCATGAATTAACCTAATAATTATACATAAAAATTACTGATTTCAAAACACTACAGTGGTTATCAGTCATTCTGGACTGTTTCTTTGGGAGACTTTTGGAAATAGGAATAGTGACAGTCAACCAGTGATTGATGCTTTTCTGAAATGCAAGATCTTAGTCAAATGCCATTGAATGTCTACCATTACTCTGAAGTTTACTTCAATAACATTTGAGAAAGATACTCAGTCCTCCTTTATCATGGTTACAGGAGATATCTGTTGCTTGACCATCAGCAATATTTTCAAAGTGCTGTAAATTAAATTCTTTATTCCATAATAATAACTTATGAAGTGCTTAGCCATTTTAAATGAATGAACAGATAATTAGCAATACTTTCCAATAAGCTGAAAAGCTTTTGGGCTTGCACTAAGGGGTGGTCTCAGTCACCAGCTAATGCTCAGTCTCAGCTAATGCTTCTCAATAAAAAAACCCTTATATCATGGTATAAACAAGCACCCAAAAGTACAGACCACATTTTGAATGTCACACTTTGTACATTATCTTCATTTTATTCTATTGCTTGTTTTTTAAAAATTTTATTTTATTTCAGCTCATTTATGCTTTGCTTCAAAGCTAACAAGTATAAGCTTTGAAAAACAGATCAATGCAACCCATGGTTTCAAGAGTAGTAGTACAAAAGAAACAGAAAAAGAAGAGTGTGTGAGTCAGAACAACATCCATTTAACTTTGGAAACAATAACTATTTTTTAATACGGAATGCTGCCTTGTGAGAAATGGATTTCTACCTTACAGGACTAAAGGCTGAGAAAATAAAGCAAAATACAAAACACATAGAAAAATACATTTTTCTTCCCTTATATTTCTATATTTCTCTCTCTAGACATAGATGCATACATATAAAGATGTAATTTATATTTATACCCTTGTAGTTCAGTCTAGTTTGTCACTACATTGAATATAATTGATATTCTGAATTGTTAATTACTTTTTATATGTAAGTTTGCATGTATTTTTCACTTTATTTAGTATTTTACCTCTTTATTTTTCAAAGTAATCAATTCTGTTTCTGATAACCTCATCATTAAATATATTTTCCTTCACTGTAAAGGAGATTATTTATATTACAATTAAGAATAACAGGGACTGGATAATAATGAGGAGAGATACTCCTAATTAGCTGGAGACAAAAATCCTTTTTCTGTTACAGAGGATTAAAATTTGAGCACATTTCTCAAGAGACAACAACCAATGTCCTTCCCAGCCTTTTTAATATGCAACAAAATCTTATTGTTGTAAATCACCACATTATCTCCATGCATGTCCTTTATATCAGTTCTTACTGCAGGAAAAGGTGAGTAACATGTTTTTAGCCCAAGAACAAAAATATTTGGAAAATACTTTTCAGAAGCTGTTCTGATATTTCCAAAACTATTGTATGTCCAAAAAAAACAGTGAAGGACAAGTCACAAAATTGCCCAGAAGTATTTCAAAATAGACAAAACAAAAACTATGGAATTGAGAGATCCATGTTCAATCTTCCTTATATCTGAAAGATTTTGAACCCACGTTAAGCATTTCCCCAGAGTGTAGTCTAATCTTATGTGGTATTCTCAGTATCGCCTCTGACTTTATTCCATATTCAACTCTATTAAATATTCACGAGACCAAGCACTGCAACACAAATATATCCTTTATGTGTCCTGTTGTCCAGGATACAGCGTCATCCTTCTACTACTGTCTTTCTGCCTCTCTGTCTCACAGGTTGGCTAAGCACAATGGCTAAGCATAAATGAAGATATTGCAGCATCCACCAGTTTGGGACTCTAGTTGGATTTTTTTTTTTTTTTCTGGTAATTTTCTGTTTCAGGAACTTCAGTATACTTTGAAAATTACTAACTGAATTGTTTTCAACATTTCCAAAAATACTGTCTTTTCTATGTATCCTGAATTATTCAGTGAGTTTAAAACTAAATTCAGGCCTCTCTCAAATTGCATTTTTTTTTAATGTACTTAATTAACCTAAGCCACTGATTTTCTCTTCACTATTTTCATGAAGACAAGAGGCAACAGGTGGGAAGTGATGCACAGGAAGTTCCACCTGAGTATGAGAAAGAACTTCTTTCCTGTGTGAGTGACCACTCACTGGAACAGATTCTCCAGAGAGGTTGTGGAGTCTCCCTCACTGCAGATATTCCAGAAATTTCTAGATGCAGTTCTGTGAGATGTGCACTGGGACGAACCTGCTTGAGCAGGAAGATTGTACCAGATGATCTAGAGTGGTCCCTTCCAATCTGACCCATTCTGTGATCCTGTGATACTTTTAGTGTTTTTTGGTTACATGTTTAAGGAAAGAGTAAGAAATCAAACTGAGTGGCTCTTTACAAAAACTAAAAAATGTAAAAACAAACAAACAAACACACTCCACCCCCCAAAAAAAAACAAACAAAAACACCGAAAAACTCATTCACAAAGAAAATTATGTAATACCTGCAAAAAAGCTTAAGCTTTTGTAGACCAAAATCTTAAATAAATAAATTTTCTTTCCATCAGAAGCACCAAATAAACTCAGCTCATTTTTAGCACACTGGGACTAAGTGAGCAGCTGGGTAAGCATTTGGCCTTTAGCCAAGGTTAACCCACTACAGCTCTTCTTCATCACCTGTTTTCACACAACTGTGTATCTAATGTATCATCTGAATATCTAATCTCACTTCTGATGTCAATAACTATCCAGACATTGGACTGTATGTCAAACCAGATGCAAAAAAAGTTTCTTTCTCTTGTGTAGGTGAAAGCAAAAATCAAATAAAACTTCCTGTCCTTTGCATGGCAGATTTTTTTCCACATGTTTAACTGGTATAGTAGGAATTGCCTAAAACCAATTTATTGTTTTACACCCTAAAGCCATTTTGGATCTCCTGCTGAAAGACATTTTTGAAACCAACAATTTAAATGATTTCTAACCTGTGGATATCACTGTCATGGTACAAAAAGCTTCTGCTAAAATTTGGATCCTTTTAAAATCCTGTCTCTTGCATTTGAAATGCCTCATTCAGTACTTCAGAGAACTGTGGCACCATGCAAATGAGAACTGGGGTCTGTATTTTTCAACTGCAGAGCTAACCAGATTGGCCACTATCCAAAAGTTATTTCCATTAGCTGCTCCTCGTTGGCATACGTACTTAGTCTGGGAGTGCCAGCACATACAGAGACATACCAGAAGTTTCATACTACTTGGAAGTGTTAAAATTTGTTAATACTTGAGCACTGTTGAACAAAAGTAAAACATTAGCATGATCAATGGATTTCTATTCCATTTGCAGAGATGATATCTACCCCGCTGAGATGAAGACACAAGTAGGATACCTTTGAGAAGGCATCTAGATTTGTTGGTGGTATAAGCCTTGTCTCTCAGAGGCACCAATGTATCATCAAATTGAGCAAACATAAAAAACACGGACTTTGAAAGGCTCTTATTTGCTGCATGTAACATGAACAGATTAATTAATGTCAACAGAAAGGGAGCCTGAGTGGCTGCTGAGAAGCTGCCTTTAGGCTGTAGAAATTGCATTAGTTAGACAACAGTCCAGCAGGGATCCCTGGAAGCCAGGCCACGGATCCTAAAATACGGGATAAAATGTGTCATAGCTCTGAAAGACTTCTTGAATTGCATGAAAGCTGAGGAATTACCAGACAAAACATGTGCTGACTACAGAAATAGGGTTATGGAGAGGAGAATCTGTCAGTGTCAGCATGGGCGACATAAAATTGCCTGAAGCTGTATAAAGCAATGTGAAGAGTAATGAGCCATCTCTCCACACAGGTATGCACAGCACAGATGCCAGGAGTGTTGTTTAGTGAGGGTAACTTGCTTTAACAGCAGCTCTGTTTTTCATCAAATATTACCCAGATCCCTTATGAGCACAGCTCTCACCCCAAAGTGCCCCAGAGTGGCCTCAGCAAAACGTGATGGGTGGTTTCTACCATCAGGTCTTGGAATGAAAAACAAAGATATGTCACAGAGTGAAGCTGAGGACCTCTACATCCATAAGGGGGGCTACCTGTGCAAACCTGGCTGCTGGGACAGCCAGCTCTTCTGTGTCAAGAGGAGAAGGTGAGGTAATCTAGAGAATCACATCATTTGGAAAAGCACAGAGAAATGGGAAGGGTCGGTAGGTCTCAATACAGGATTGCCAAATTACAGAACTTCTTGAAATTAAAGTGGTTGGGGAAATCAAAAGAAAAAGGATTAAGGGGGTATGTCCTTGGGGGCTTTAAACTTTCATTTCTTATCAGTTTGTTGGGAAAAAATATGTCAGGTGAAAGCATATCTTTTGAACCCTCATTTCCTCATCCAGACTCTTGAGGTTTTGGAACAATTACACAGACAGAATGCGATTCCATATAAATATAAAAAACCCCAGTTTTATTGGTTGTGTTTTGGTTTTCAGTCAAGAATACAGTGCAATTCTGCCTTATATTTCCTTTCATTTCTATCTTCTTTTTCCTTGATTTCAGGGTAAACACAAGCACAGTAGCTTAGCTCTGGCACGAGCTGTTGCAGTAGATATTTTAAACACACAGTTCCCAATTTATTCCATCTCTGGGACAGAGAAAACCTCCAAGGGACCACTAGGTCAGCCTGGCAGTTTAGCTGAATTGTTACTAAGGAGACAGTCTGACGCCACAGGCCCTGATCACAGAGTGCTTGGGCTGGCAGACCGTCTTGCTTTGCTGCTGAGCTGTGTGGAGGGAGGGTGGGAAATGCTGTTTTCATTAAAAGGTCCATTTTCACTCAAATTATGCAAGCGTTGACCTGGTGCCACAATCATATCCTGTGTGACTGGAGATGGAAGAGCTAACAAAAGTTAATCTGCTCTTAAGAAAAGGAGGAAAAATGGAAAAGATGGTAAAGAAAAGAGGTATTAGTTAATTAGCACTGATGAGTTGGTTTGCTGGAAACAATATCAAGTGAGTGTAAACCAAGATATGTACAATTATCTGCATACCCCAGCTTGGCATAGAGGTCATAGGTGATTCACAGCTATAAGGAAAACGATACAGATATTAGGCTATATGTTTGCAGAAGTTACATCCTTAACAAGACTCACTCCCCAGGGAAGGATAGATTGGATTAACTCTACATATTCTGACTTCTTGGACTGGTTTAGTAATTCCCTGTCTGCTTCTGAGGCATGGCCAGGGCATAATGGGGCAGACAAGAGTGTGCCTAATGAAGCAAAGTGCACAGTGATCTGTGAAGGTCAGTCTAGGCCAAGGAAAGATCCTCTGGCCTGCATTTCTAAGAAAATGTAGCCCATATGTCCACTGTGTAATCCCCTAAAACTCTTTGTAGACTTTCAGTGAGACCATGCTCCGGGTCACAGAAACTGACTGCATTGCTCACTCTCAGGTTTACTCATGACCAATCCTACAGCTGGGGAATAGACACATTCAGGCTTAAAAAAACCAGACAGTGCCTAGTGATTATACTTACTTAAGACTGAATTTTAAGGTTTATTCTACTATTCTACCTTAAGGGGAGTTTTTTTGTCCTTTTTTGTTTGTATTTTGTTGTTGTTTGGGTTTGGTGTGTTTGTTTGTTTGTTGGTTGGTTTGGTTTCTTTGCTGTTGTTTTGGGTTTTTTCATTTTGTTCTTTTTTTTTTTTTGTTTGTTTGTTTGCTTTAGTTTTGGTTTTTTTGTTTGTTTTTTTTTTTTTAATAGGTGGAATTGTTTTGATTTAACTTTTTTTAGAAGCTTTTTATTATTCTTGACATGCTTTCAGTTTGTATTTTATGATGTGAATTTACCATCTTTCTGCTTATTGGTTCTATTTGACTTGATAACTTTGGGATTCACTGGCTACTTTCAAGAATGTTGAAAAGATGATTATAAACCACAATGAAACTATTATATATCTTTTCAAAATTAGTGGCTTAGACAGGTAGAGATCCTATTGTGGACTCTATTCAGCCCTTATTCTGTCTCCCAAGAGACAAGAGAGCTGCCAGCTAGTCACATATAGCTAATAAATATTTAGATAGCTCTGAATTGTTCACAGTATTGCTAGGAGTTAGTCAGTTGGCTTATCAAAAAAATATATATAAACAATATGCAAGTAATTGACAGCCGTCCTCCAGACTTCGAAATCTTTGGCTTTCCAGCAGCCAGCTGGGATAATGAATTTATGATACAGTTGAGAAATTCAATTAATTTCATGTGCAACTCTAACAGAAATATTTCATCAGGAGTGTTTCAGTCCTTAATGGTCTGGACCAGTTTTAAATTTGCAGAGAATGGACCCATTCACCAAACATTTAAACTGCCATGAATTGTTGTTTCAAAATTTATCACAAGTATCTGGAAGCATATAGAAAAGGAGAATCATTTATGTTGGAGTAGACCTTTAAGATCATTGAGTGCAACCATTATTCTAACATTGCCTCCCTACATGCCACACCTACATCTTTTTTGAACACTCACAGGGGGTGGTCATTCAAACACTTTCCTGGGCAGCCTATTCCAATGCCTGACCACCCTCTCAGCGAAGAAAATTTTTCTAATATCCAATCTAAACCTTTACTTGTTCAACTTGAGGCTACTTATTGTCCTATCACTTGTTACATGGGAGAAGAGACTGATCTTACCACAACCTCCTTTCAGAGAGTTGTAGAGCCTCTCTTTGAGCCTCCTAGTCACTAGGGCTCCCCAGGAGTCTCTTTTATACACATAGGAACTTGTCCACTACTGTACCTGGCTATGAACAGACCTTCTCAGCCACTCTGGGGTGGGCTATGGGCTCCTGATGAGTATCTCTTATTCCCTGCGGTTCCCCTGGATCAGGAACACACTTTGTGCACCATGCTAGAGTGCTCTGATGCTGATAGTGCTGGCATTGGAGCCTCTTGCCTCATCAGCTGAGTATACATATATATGTATGCATATATTATAGATATTATATATACTATATTATAGATATTATATATATACTTATATATAATATTTACTTATATATTACATATATATTTCCATATACACAGTACAAATTTTTATATATAGTGCATCCAAATATAGAAATTTATATTTATATTACAATCTGTTGTTTTTGTTGGGTTTTTTTTCAGTTGGTTGGTTTTTTTCATCAAATGAAATTCTGTATTTAAAGTCAATGTACAGAACTCATATCTCAGTCCTTATGTTAGAGTTGGCTAACGATTCACAAATCAAAATTTTGGGAAGGATTTTTTAGGCTAAGATCATGCTGCTGTCCAATATCTGTGTCCAGAAAGGAAAGATGATTTGCATTGAACATACCAGATGGCAAAGGCAGTTAGAGTGGGAAGAGGCTTGGTGCTTTGCCACTGTGTACTGGACAGTGCAGGAAGCCAGTAAGGTAATGATGTGGAAAAAAAATAAAAGGTTACAGATAAAATTTCACTGGAAAGGTGATCTTTCTACAGAATGGAAGGTAAGAAAATATTCCAGGAAAAGGGTGAAATAACAAATGAAAAGCTGTTTTGTTTTGTTTTTTTTTTTTAAGATCCCAGACCTGTGTGTAAAATTGACGTGTGAGGGAGCCTTGTGGCTGAATGCAGAAGGCTACTAAATGCAATGCATCCCCAGAAAAAAATGTCAGCAAGAAGAAGGAAATCCCAGTAGAAGTGGAAGACAACAAAAGGAAGAATAAAAACCGAGCATGGCAAACCAAAGGTCAGAACCAGAATAAAAGGTACAGGAAGCTCTGAGGTCCCTGCTTTTCTGGGGCCAAAATCTTGTGGCCCGTGGTTCCAGGTGCTTTGCACGTACTTTATTCAGTGGAAAATAATACATTGTTTAGATAAAAAAAAAATTCATTTGTTAAAAAGTTTTCTTTCATTCTTGAGAACAACAGAGGTCATAAGGTGGTTGAATTATTATTTGGGAGGGAAGTGTTTCAGTTCATGAAACTTAATTTTTTTGGTAAAATAAATGACAGGAAACAGAGGAAATAAGTGCAATACATTTCTTTCAGTTATTCCCCCTACAATACATACAATACATGTCTATGAAGCATGACCTGAGTACGGCTCTATACATAGAGCAAAAGGTGGTCCCTTTAGAAAGAGGTTTGTGCAGTTACATGCCAATAACGAGAGGGTAGCAGATCCAAAAGTGGGCAAGAGCAGCAAATTATGCAAACTTATTTTAATCAAATCAACATGATGCCACATAGTGACATATCTGCAGGTAAAGCTCTGTCAGGAATTTTGTAAACAAGACATGACTAGAGAAGGAAAATTAATGTCTTCTATTAGGTCAATTTGCAAAGATAGGGAAAAAATGGGGAAAAAAATAGGGAATACAAGTTTTTGACAGGCGTTGGGAGAATGAACAATTTTAAGAAGGAATTTGAAGGAAAGCAAGTCCTGTAGATCATGGTGGAGAGTTTGCCCCATACACTACAGAAAGGATTCTTTTTTTTTTGTTTTAAAACAAAACACATGTTAGACGGCCTTGAAGGATGAGCAAGGGAAAGGGGACTTAGTGATATCAGAAAACAGAAAACAATTGAGCTGTCACTTGGCAGGGTTGAGAAGGACCTGGATGGGGAATAGCACTTCTGGTCAATTTGGAAGAAAGGAATGCTTCTCTCAAACTCTTCATGATGCATTCTGTCCTCTCTCCTCTCCTCTCTTTACTTAGTTATGGGGAAAAAAAAAAAACAAAACAAAACTAAAAAAAGAACAAAAAAGGCCAGCCTAGTAGAATGCACTGGGTATCAATGGCCAAAACCATTATTAATTAATTTTATACCTATTATATATAATAGATATATGAAAAATATATATATAAAGATTTCAGTGGAATAGTGTTGATTTTCAGATGCTGAAGGTCTGGCCTATAATCTGTGAGTAATGTGGTTTTCATGACTACACTCAGATTTGTTCAGGCTTCCCTACCTACAGAGGGGTTGGCAATCAGCCTCCACTTCCAAGAACTAACCTCCAAAGACTTATTTGAGCATCGTGCTCAGCCATCCTTAACTGAGGTTTCCCATTGTGCCAGAGGTGGAGTTTGCTGCTACTGCTGCTATTTCTTCTTGGAATTGCAAATTTCCTAGTTGTGGGAATCAGCAGGCAAGAACTGTCTCTCTTGTGGGCAACCCTTAACACATCAACAGAGTGGAAGGAAAAGTCGCTGCTGGCACATCGGAGAAATGCCAAAGCAAACTATTAGTCAATAAATGGAGAATTTCACTCTGTAAACTTTTGGCCTGGGACTTCATCAGGCAAAATCAGCAAATATTATAATCAATATGTGCCCTGCTGTCCTTTGGAGTCTCTAAGCATGGTTTATTTATCATAATATATAATGTTGTTTTAATGAAGAATAAAATAAGAACTTTTTATTAAAGAATGAGTGGATGTTTTCCCCTCATCACGTAGTGTATTGTTTCAAGTCATAAATACCTGACCTAATTTTTTTTTTTTTTTTTTTTTTTTTATTATTGTTCCACTCTGGCTGATAGTGGTAAAATGTAGGTCAAGTTCAAATGCAATTGCTCTGGCTAACATTTTTCAGAGCACTTATGCAGAGCACTTACATGAAGACTGCTCGTTTTTGAGTCCCGTGTTGCTATCCACTTTCTCCTACTAGATATGGCCTTTCTGAGATCTCTTTTTTAAATCACCAACAGTTATATTTACATTTTATCCAGAAATTCTTTTTTACCTTTTTTTTGTTTTGTTTTAGGTGCCTAAACATCATGCAACATCAAATTTCTGATTATCTCATGTATGTTTTTGCAACTTTCCCATAAATTATCAACAATTTGATTTTTCAGGGTTTTTCTTACTGAAGGGCAAACCATCACTTCAGTTGTTTAAAAGTATATCACTAAGAAATGGATTTGTTTCTTATTAGAAACTCATGGGAGGAAGACAAGTACAGTTGAAATAAAAAATAGAAGCAGATCTCAAAACCAAAACAGTGAATTCCCTTGTTCCCCTGGAGTCGGTGGTCCCTCGTGAAGGGCTTCAAACAGTCTCCAAGGATTTCTGTTTTAGAGGGAAGACTGTAGTTGAGCTGGAGAGTTAAAGAAGCCCTTCCACTACCTCTTTCTGTGTAAATATAAATGGCACCTGTGGCACTGTTTGACAGGTTGCAGCTTCCACAGACTGAGCCCTGGGTGACAGGTCTGTTATCTAAAATACTCCAACCCGGTCTGAGAGTGGGCAAATAGCTGGATTACAATCCATCATGGCAGGACAAAACTCTCTCCATGCTGGGCCAAAGGTTCAGGTGTTTGTCAAATAACACTATAAATCATCTTTTAAGCATAGGAGCTGGATGTGAAGTAGAGCCTGGGAAACTGGAGAGCACAACTTCACAGTTGGATTTAGGCACTCAGCTGTCATAGGATCCTGTGACAATCCCAGATAAAAATAGATACATATGATTGTTCTGACAATAGAATATTAATTTAACTCCATGCCAGTTCTAGGCAAGCTTGTAGGTAGCAGCTTTTTTGTCACTGTGGCACATGTGAAAGTCTCATTTCTGATTCACAGTCAGAACCCAACCTGAGAGCAATGTTGCTCCAAACAAACATATTACAGACTGATCTCTCCCAATCATGTGTAGATTCACCAACAAAACTCAAATCCCTGATACTGTATCACACAGATGCAAGAAATGTCTGACTATGTATCTTGTTTTTCTTTATTTATGTTGTGTTTGGGATGATTATACGAAACACTTTCCCTTTAACATCTGCTGCTGCCTGTAAATGATGGACTAGTTTCCAGACACAATTTCTGCAGGTAACCAACTGTGATACCCTGCAGTGATTCATAATACTAAAGTGTTTATGGAGATTTTTGGATTTACATGTTTATGAAGTTTACAGTGTGACATAAGAGGAATCAATTGAATTGATGTTGTTTATTTTACTGCAGCCATGTCTCTGAGGTGCTCAGTACAGTAAATTAAGTTAGTGTGTACTTCTCATTATATGGTTGCAAACCTCTGCTCAACAGGACACATCTTGCGGAGAGAGAAGTATGTGAGATAATTCTTTTTCCTCTGGAAACCCCTCACAATGATTCTGTAATGCAATTTAATCTATAGACCTAAATTGTTAAATATTAAAAAAAAAAAAAAAAAAAAAAAGTCAGGCAGAGAATGGTCTGTCTTTGTTACAGAATTAAATATCCTTCAGGAAGTCAAGCATTGATGGCAGAAATGTCTCACTTCATGAGAAAAAGAAGAAACAGGTTAACTGGAGAAGATCCCAAGGCAGGCTGTTGTCCTAGGATTTTAGCATAATTCAATAGCTTCTCATCCTGCTTGTCAGGAGAACACACTGAGAGGAGGCATCTGTTTCTATGTGTGCAATACTAATTATTGTGAGGGACTGTTTTGGCACAAACCACACTGAATAGCTTCAGTGGGGTTGTTAGAGGTTGAGGCTGGCCCCAGGCTGTACAGCCCTTTGGACTGTAGAGGAATGCTCAGTGTGTGGCAGTAACTCAGTAGTACTGCAAAGCATCATCCTGTTTCTGGTGTTCTGGTGGAAATTGGAGACTGGGAGGAATTTGGGAACTATGAAGAGATTTGAATGTGTTTCCTTTCTTCCTTTTTCTTGATCCCTCCAACCTTCTTGAAGGAGGGGATCTAATTTTGCCAAGGATGGTACTGGTTCCTTAATAAAATCACTCCATAGGATGGTCCGTGATGTACAAACATCCCTTAATGGCTAGGGAGAGCTGGGATTGCTCAGTGCCTTTGCCATGCAGCAGGAGTGAGGGCTATGGGAGATCCCCCAGCTCTGTGATAATCCAATCACTTCCCCTCTGGGACCCTTTACCCCCTTCCCTCCTGCAGTGTGGGCTTCTTTATATCATGCTCCATGAACTCATGTACTTTATTGTACTCAAAATTCAAACTGATCTGGTGTGTAGAATAGGTCTCCAGATTTTGTCTAATCTCTTTGCCAGTAGGTTAGGAAATGCAAAAAGCAGCCTTCCTGGAAGTCAAAGAGGAGAAAACAATGTGGACAAAATGAGCCACTGAGACGTTTCATTCCTTCATTCACTTTGACCTGAGGTGCTGCCTTTCCCCTTTAAGCACATATGCTCTCTTGTAGGTAGGTAGAACAGACCTGTAGATACACCCCTTTGCAACCACCTATTTTGTTCCCAGTTAGTATTAGTGGCTTTGTCACAAAATAACCACCAATACAATGAGGTTGCATTAAAACAAACAAAGAAACAAAAGCCCTCCTCCCCTCCAAACCCAACAAAGCAAAACGAAAAACCCCAAACAAAATAAAAAATATCAGGTCTTATTACCTGATCTCACAGGCAGCCACTACATCTTGGTTTGCATTTCTATATTACTATCTTTTGCACTGGTTTTGTGAACAATCCCTGTCCCATGCAAGCCGCAGTTCCTAGAAATATCTAGAAATTATTTTGGAGGGTGCTGTTCAATGCAGGATGAAACTGGACTGGGAATATGCTAAAAATTTATTTGTATTGTGGGATAGTGACTTGCCCTCGTTCAAACAGTCACTACTTGGATGAAGCTCTGAAGAATAAGGAAGAAAGAAAGCCTGACATTACAGTTCTGAACCTTTTTTTCTGGCAGAAAGGTAGAAACCAGTTTTCCTTAAACAGTGCTCAACTCATTTTAGAGGAGGGTTTGTACTAAACAATCACACAGTGCTTGGACTGGTTACCATTCCTGTGGCTAGCTAATTTGTAAATAAAGATGGAAATGAAACAGCAGAAAGAATTAAAATTTAAAAACAATTATAGTTAATAAATATTAAAATAACATTTTAAACAGCAGTTGTGGGATTAAAATTATAGAAAAGGAATACTCAGAGCTTGATATTGTGTAATAATAAAACCCACAAAATAAACAAGCAAAAATGAAACACTCCTCCAAAATACCAGGAATAAATAATAAAGAAAATGCAATAGGAAAAATTGACCCTTTAGTCATTCAGTTCCTTCTAAATTAGGGAAAGAGATAACAGTTATATCTAGATTAGAATAATGCTACTGCAGTGAATTAAGCTTCAGTTTAACAAATTTATATTTCTTTAAAAACAACAGTCTTCTCTACCTTCTAATTCTAGAAAATGTTAGTTAAAATACATTTATAACGTATTTTAAAATAATTTTGAATCCTTTTGCCTTCCTTCCTCATGCTTGTGTGGAACTTGACAGAAAATATATAGCATTCAATAGTTTGCTTTTTACTTGAAGCCATAATATGCCATTTAGTACAGAATTAGATCCCTGTTATTGAGTTCCACAGGATTACTCAGACATTTTGCAGAGAACAAACTTTTTATCTATTGACTTAGATTTTTAGAGTAATTTCTAGAGAAACCCAGTGATTAAGTAACAATTAAATTCTAAACTATTTTCCCATCAGGGTAAAAACAATTAACATGTGGCAGATTCTTCACTGCCTGGCATTTTGTGCAGAGCGAACAAAAATTCCTACAACGTGGTATCATTGTACACACATTTTCCATTTATTATATATTAATGCAGAGATCACAAAGTGCTCTCTCTTCATTTTTCTTTTTACTAAAAACTTCATTTTCAGACTCTGTAATAGTGCCTCACACATGATGTTCTGCAATCCTTTTATCATTTCAGTTGTGCTTCACTGAGTTTTTTCAAAAGCTTATCGATGTCCTTTGTGTACTGCAGGGACTCAGCTGTGCTCTCTACTTCATTGTCAGCTGTGCTAAGGAAGGAAGTGCTGGACAAAATCCTTCACATCACACTCGAGGAGCTCCTTTTATGCATTTTTGGTGGCATACTCAAAGAAAGTTACTAGGAACTGCAGCTTTCCCTACTACTCAGTAAGAATGCCCATGACCATCAGTAATTAGTGAGAGACCTGCTGAAGCAGAATTTTTCATCTTTGAGCTGCAACTCTGGACAAAGATCAGCTTTTTATTAGATAACTAACTTGGTAAAAAAGGGCCAGATTTTCAGGCACTCAAAATCTTCTGTAATTCTTTCAAATGTCTGAGCTCACATATTTGTTTTGGTAATGATACAGAATCACGAAATTGAAGAGTTGAGCAGGCACCTCTGTAGACTTTCTGGTCCAACCCCCTGCTGAAAGAAGGGTTTGCTAAAGTAGGTTGCTCAAGTACTTGTCTACTTGGATTTTAATATCCCTAGGGACAGAAGCTCCACATCTTCACTGGGAAACCTATTTGAACACTCAGAGTTAGGATGCTTTTTTCTTATGTTTACAGAGATATTTAGGTAGTCTCTGTATTCCTTCTGGATCACCTGACCAAACTTCCACCTGTTGAGCACTCTCTTATATTTGAGTTTACTTAACTAAATGTAATTTGGTCTAATAGAAGGAAATAATTCATCTTACACTGCCTGCCTCACTTGTGTCCTGAGTGTATCATGACTAGTGCTACATGTGTTCTCCAATGGTAAGTATAGTAAAAAGCAAAGACTATTTAGTAAAAGTGACTTAACTAAGGCAAAACACATTTAGCTAATCCTAAATTGCAATTCTACATGGTAAATATACATTTGGCACAGCAATGTAGGATAAAGATCTTGACCTGGAATGTAAGGATCAGACTCAATACAGAAAATGCTGGACTCTAAAATTTTTCCTTCTGAAAAGCAGTGTCACATTCAAGAAATAAGACTTTAGATTTTTGATGAAGAAGATTACAGGTGTCTAGAGTATGCAACAGGAAAGTCGTTGTAGCAGCAAAAAAAAAAAAAACAAGAGTAAAAAATAACCTTCTGAAAAATACCAGAGGCTTGCCATAAAGTTTGTAAATTAGTATAATTGCAAAACAACAAGATTACCTGGGTACTCTGAATGCTTTTTAGAAATCAGCTTCTCAAATGCATTTTATATATTTCATTATTATATATTTTATTTTAAAATAACTTACATGACTGTATCATATTATCTCTGGAATATTAGCTACAGTCTTGTAAATATCAGCTATAATGTCCTTCCACCTCAGTTCTAACAGGTTGATCAATAAGCTCCTGAATGACATATTGGTAATGAGTATGGTTTTTGAATGGTTTCTTCCTAAAGCAAAATTCCAGCTCTGGATTAATATTCTCAAATCTGATTTCTGGTCTGTTTTTACAAGATTTCTTGTTGAGTATAATTTAAAAATAGACATTAAAATCTCAAGGGAAAATGGGATGCCTTGATAAATTTATATGCTTACAAGTTACAAAAGCACATTTAAGATCTCTATAAAGTGGGACAAACAAACTCTAATCAATTTGTTTTATACTTTCTCTGCAAAGGTGTGAAAGACTTTTGTTTGTCATTAATCACTCAGTAGACCACTACATATATCCCTGGCAAACTGTATATGATGGGTACAGTTTCATGCTAAAATTAAGTCCAAAATATTTATACATAGATCTGAGATAGACAACTCTGCAGGATCATCATCAGACCTTGAGGGGTGTCAGCCCATCTCAGGACAAAGACTGAACCAAAATATTTTGAGAGGAAGACCAGCAGTCTTACAGCCAGGACTCCAAATCCAGCCCCTCTAGAGATCAAAAGTAGGACCAAGGACACATCTGGTGTGAATTAGGCAGAAGGAAGATGAACAGCCATTTATAGATTAAAACGGGCCACCATATCTTTTGGCTCCCAAAGGAATGTAGGCACTACAGTTATATAGAAACATCCAAGTCTTAGCTTTGGTTTCTTTTCCATCTCTACTTTCTGACTGTCCTTCCAAGGTGTCTCCAATTTTTCATAAAACTGGTTCCTGGATGACAAGGGTATCCTAACCTTCAGTCAAAGGAGGTGAGCATTGGTGTTGAGTGCTCTTAGAAATCTCTGAAATTTGTGACAGTAGGTGGAGAATCACCTTCAGGCGTAAAGGACGAAGAAAAACCGGGCTGGGAGTGGCTGGACCTGTAAGGCAAGTGGCCTTTATTCTTCTTGCCATGTGGGTGCAGCGTGACATCCATTTTGTATAGCCAAAATTGATATGTAACAAGAAGTCAAACAACTTTACAAAAAAATAAACAAAACCAAACCCAGCAAAAGTGTCTGTTGAAAGGAACTTGATCAGCCTTCTGGTTTGCATAGTACTCTGATATAAGACTGATGAATCTAAGATGGAAAAAGACAAATGTAGGAGGGAAGGGATGCATAAGCAGGTGTGTTTACAGCGAGACAGATAAATGGATTAGATACAGAGAAAACAGCAGTTGGATAGAGCTATGGGTGAAAAAGAAATTTAGAGAAAATATTTTTCTGATCTCTTATTTTCTTCTGCCTTAGAAAAGCAGCTCTCCAAGTACCCACTGAATTATCACACCTGCTTATTTAATCCTGGGAGTTGCATCATTTCACTCCTAATCTCTATTTTATTCTTTTTCATTTATTGGAAAATCAAACAATACTATTTTGGTAGGAGGCAGAATTCTGAACTATAAGAAACAATCTTACTTCAGGGAAATATAATTTTCTCACAGTCTGCTTACAAATTTAAAGACCTAGTGAACTGCTGCCTGTATATCTTACAGTGCAAAAATATTTCATTCAGATTAATTAATATTATACATGTAAATGTGTGTGTGTGCGTGTGTGTGCAGGTGCACATGCATAGGCAGAATGAAGCAGAGGATAAAGGGAATCAATGTAACATTTAAGGAAAAGAAATTAAATCACATTGAAAAAAACTCTCCAGTCATATTGAATATTTTTGTCCAGACCCATGGAAAGACAGCTAAATTAATTCAGGTAGAGAAAACTCTCATATCACCCTTTACTCCCAAAAACTTCTTTACCCACGCTTACAATCAAATCTCATAAAGGATTTTCTGTGGATATGAAATAACTGTCATTTTCATTATCACTGTTTTTGAACATAGGAAAAAAGAAAAAAATCCTACTGGAAAACCTTTACTTGTGGCATTTCTGGTCAGGTTCAGATTAGGAAGTTCCATCAGTTTTTAAAGAAAGGTTCAGTTTATGATATTTAGTAACCTCAAGAGACTTGGGTGAGTCAGATAACTGCAGATAAATATCTGACCTTTGCAGGGTTTATCCAAAGTGAAGGGAAACTATTGAAGTGTACCTATTACTAATCCGGCCCTTGTTCCAAGCAGGAAATTTTCACTGATGTTAATGTAAGCTCTGTGCACTGAGTGAGAGGAGATTATCCAACAGATATCCACAGAAAAAAGAAAAGCTAACAGTATATTAATTGGAAGACATACTGCAAAAAAATTAGTTCTTGTGGCATGTCAGGCAGTTTGATTTTTGAACTAAAAATATTATCATATAAAAGTCAAATTATTAAATTATGGACTGAAAGTAACCTTTTTCTTTCAGCACAGAGATCAGCTCCGAGGATGCTTCAATGTACATGCACTTGAAAGATCTAAAAAAATTTTTTATCACTTACAAAAATTCATACATTTCTTTGAAGCGCAGAAGTTCAAATTATTTTCCCTCTTGATTTGAATTCACTCTTATCAAGCCAGAATAACACAACATGTCCCAGCTGTGTGTTCCAGACTTCATAGCAATTAATTGGTCCATTTCTTGTTTATGCAAAACCAAAATTAATTCCTCACAGAATTATAGACTGGTTTGGGTTGGAAGGGAGTTTAAAGACCGTTTAGTTCCAGGGCCTCTGTCATGGGCAAGGACACCTTTCTCCAGACCAACTTGCTCAGGACCCCATCTAACCTGACACTGAGCACATCCAGGGAAGAACTCAGCGGCACATGTTTAGAAAATAACATGAAGACTGGTATATGTGAAACATCCCTGCCAGGAAAATTGGCCAGATCCTCTGCCACTCCCTTGCCTTGTGACCCTGTGAGGCACCCAGAAGAGCAAAACAGCACTTTCTCTTGACTCTTAAAGCTCTGTTACTTCTTGCTTTGCCCTCTCACTTCTTAACTTGAAAATAGGTCAGGGTGGAAACCTGAAAAAAGGAGCTTGTATGACACATAAAAGAGCATATTAATTCCCGCCCCCACACACAGTTTTTGGCATGAATTGCAAAATGAGGAACATTTCTGGTCTGTAGAGTCTTCAGTGGTTACTTCCCCTCCCTGTTCTTGGCCTTAGCGATCCGTTGGGAATATCTACAGCATCTTAAATAATGTGGACAGGAACAGTTCACTGGAATTTAACAAACCAGGCTATACTCCCTCAAAGCCAGGCCACAGAAAATTTAACAATGGCTTTCAGCAAAACTAATGGAGGGAGATAAGCTATGAAAAGAGACAACTCTCTAGAACTAATAATGCAGCTGCACCAATTTATAGCAGCTGAAGATCCAGTCTTTTGCTTATCTTCTTCCCTGATAAAGCTGTCTCTCTTTTTAAGAACAGAGAGCTTTCTTTTTTTGTTATAATTTCTATTTTTCTGTCAGTGGGTTATTTGTTCATTGGAATGCAGAGCTGACCTCAGCTGAAAATTCATTGAAAGCCCTGCACAGCAATCCTTATCTCCAGAATCCCAGCTAAAACCCCTGACCCATGTATTTTCATTGTCCTCTCTGGAACTCTATTATATTCACGATATTTTTGACAAAACACAGTGAAAGAACAATGCTGGAGATGTGAATACATTCCCTTTCTCCCTCAAGCAAAACGAAACCTAGCCTGCCTCAGGCCTCCCTTGATGGGAAAAAGAGTTAATGCATTAAACATAGGACATACTCCAGAATTTTAATAGCATCTTTAATCCACCAAGTTTGGGCATATAATTGTTAACATTTTGTTTTTCATTATGGAATGTTTTGTGCTTAGTATACTCTGAGAAATGAACATCTGGTATTAATAACTTTTCAGTATAAAAAGCTCAACAAAACTGCAACCTATTGTAGCTGGCAGATGGGTTACAAAATAAAAAAAAAAAAAAAGAGTAAAAAAAAATATCCACTAAACACTGCAATGTAGATCCTGATTTAATTCAAACAATGCATAATGCATTGACTTCTAACAATAGGTGGCTGTTGTGAGCAGTCTTTTCATAGTTAGACGTATTCAGTAATGATTATTCATGTAAACAGGCTTTTTGTTTAAAATTAGTCAGTGAATTGTTTTGACTGGTATGCTGGTCCCAGCTTTGATGGAAGATAGTACATGTGTACTGTGGAAAGAAGAGTCTCCGAAAAGTAGAAATAGACTCCCCATTGGAGAAAGCTCCTGGCACTGAGCTGCTACACTTTGTTTCAAATGCAAAAAGAAACTGTATAATTAGTGTTTTTCTGTTTCACATGAGTCTGCCTCTGAAGAATCAGAGAGGGTCATCATAGAATCACTGGTTTGGGTTTGAAGGGACCTCAAATATCATCTAGGTCATCCAAACTCTGCAGTCATGGGCAATGACACCTTCCACTAGACCAGGTTGCTTCAAGACCCATCCAACCTGGCCTTGAACACTTCCAGGGGTGGGGCATCCACAGCTTCTCTGGGCATCCTGTTCCAGTGCCTCAGCACCCTTTTTGTTTGGGATGACATTTGCCACCATTAAGAAAAGTTTGCAGTGCAAAACTGGCTTGAGTTTAGAGAGCTTGAATGAAAGAGACACTGCCAATGACTATATTGTCACATCTTTCATTTGGAAAAGGGAGATGAGGTTGGCATAACTCAGAAGTTGTCAGCTCTGCTAGATCATTAACTTTTGGCTCCCTGTGCTTTGTAAAGACTTGAGGGGCTTAGTTTGAAATTTCTTTCTTCTCTTTTTCCTTCTATTTTCTTTCCCTTTATATATTTTTTTTTCTTACCTTATTCTTACCAAGAGGATTAGAATTTCGTTTCTCACTTACAAGCATGTTTACCTGGAATAACTCCAGGAAGGGAAATAGCTTTTCATGGAGATTTGTGTTACGCTAAATGACAAAATTCGAACTGCAAAGTTTTCACCTTTAACTAAGCCTGGAACTGTTCTGACTTTACATAATGGACTTGGATGTTGTAAAGCAGGAACCTGCCACATAAGGACTGAATTATTATTTATGGAAGAGTATTATTTTCCTGGGGCAGAAAACACAGAAATTTCTTGCATATTGCTTTCCTTTATAGTCATTCAAATAAAGGGAGACCTAGTCTAGTGGAAGGTGTGCCTGCCCAGGGCAGGTGGGTTGGAATTAGATGATCTTCAAGGTTCCTCCCAAGTCAACCCATTCCATGATTCTATGATTCTACTTTAATCTGCCTCTGTTTTATGCAGTGTCCCAAACTACTCCAGCAGATTTTCATCCTCAGTTTAGCATGTAGTGACATTGTACCCTGGAGGGCGCAACATCAGCTTTTTGTTATAACAACACCACTGTGCTGGGCTTCAACATAATTTCATGTGGGAGAGGTGAAGGCGCAAACACAAACAGAAATAAGAATGTCTCAAAGTCAAAAGCTGCCTCATGGCAATGAGGGGTAGCCCAGGGCCAAACTTCATGTCTGATACCAACATCTAGGTCATGAAACTTGGATGTTGTTATTTCACAGTATGGATGTAGCCACAAAAATGAGCTCCTGGCAGGCATTAAGAAAGTCAGAACACATCTTTCCTGATATTGGAGCAGTGAACAGGCAAAATCTGTTCCCCAGGACTCAGTTTGCTCAGTTCTGTATGCAATTACTTTGAATGATGTTAGCTAAGACATCATGAAACTGAAGAAAGTAAAGTTGGATAGTTTACTAATCACATTATCCTTATAAATTTGCATATCTAGAGAACAAGTTCCTCTTTTCCTTTCCTTCCATAATACTGTTTTTACCATCTTGTTGGGATTGTAAAAAACATTGGGAATGGGACTGTTTCTTGTTGCATAGATCTACTGCATCTACTTCTAAGTCCTGCTTAATGCTGGGTGTTGTCATAGTGAAGACAGCAATAAAGATTTCTTGTTGACAGCCTCTGGATTGAACTCTCATGGCAAAGCACCAATTCAAGCATAGCAGCTTTAGCTGGAAGGTGCTGATTTAAACTAAAAAAATATTTTAAATATAGCCCTTAAAAGTTTTGAAACATTTCAATAAAAGCAACAGGAATCTGTAGAAATAAATAGAATTTAAAAATAAAAAAAAATAAAAAAGAAATATTCAAGTGGTTGTTTGTTTGGTTTTTTTTACCCAAGCACCAAACAAAAGGACTCCATTGTTCACAAAGGCTTTAGTTCTGTGATATTTTTTCCTCATTTCATCTCAGTGGGGAAAAAAAAAGTCATGTAAAATGAAGAATTTGTCCTCAGATTTAATAATAGATTCTGAACTTCTTAATTTATATTTTTTTTAAAATCGGCATAGAATTTTGATAGTGTCCAATAAATTGACAATACTTATGGTGGCTCCTGTTAGACATATTATCTATGTGAATCAAGCAGTGTCTTCTTTTGGCTCTGGAAAGGCAGCTTTCTTTGCAGCTGTCATCTTTAAAGGATACCACTCTAAAACTCAGCCTATAATCACCTAACACAACCTATGCCATATGTACATGTGCAATTCACATGAGATTGGCTCCCAAGGGAATTCCTATTAGAGGCATGAGCTGTATTGAGGGAGACAGTCTTTTTAGTGCCATTAAGGTAAATGAGGTGGTAATGGGAAGTGCAGATTATACTAACTTCAATAATTTATTTCATACTTCCCATCAGGGTAGCTTTTACAAACAGCTAGTGTTAATTGAAATGTAAATGAATAATAAATTATGAAAAAAAGATATTAAAAAAAAAGAAAATGGTGAAATAAAAGAAGTAAAAGCAAGATTCTTACAGCACAGGCTAAAAGCTGAATTGATATGTTAATTAGATAGCATGAAATGATAGGAAAACAAGTAAGCACACAGAGAAAGCCTGTGTGACTACAACGAGACACATGTGCTCGGTATTTGTGCAGTCCTGCTAGCTGGTGCTGAGCACCCATGAGCAGCAGTGTGTCCACAGTCTGTCTGTCTTTGCTGACCCAGCACCTGGGGTTTACATCCTGTGTACATCCCCTAGAGCAGGCTGGTGGCTCATGGCATTGGTCTACCTCAATGGAGTGTGACCTACACCCTGACCCCTCTGAAAGATCCTGGAAAGGATTTTCAAAGGTAGTCAATGATTCTGACTGCTTCAGACCTGCTCTTCCATCATATTCACTCTCAGGGTGTCCTAGCAGGTAGGATTCAGGTATGTTAGATTAAGGCACCAATATGAGTCTTCTTGTATAATTGGTAATTGCGAAACATCTTGAAGTATTCTGCCAAAGGTGGCCCTGAATAACCCCATTGATAATGTCACAGACATGCTTTCTTTCCACAGAAATTTTAAAATGGGAAAAATTACCAGGCTGAGAAAATTTAATGGAAGTATGAATCATGTTGACTTGTACTGCTGCAGATTAGTTACAGTACGTTACCATTTTTAAACTATTTTAAGTTTCACCAACAGAGCCTGGAGAATACAATTAAAGTGTTGGGAGGTTACTGATCCAGGCAAATACTGCCTCCCAGGATTAAACACATGAATCTCTGCAATTTCTGGAAATATCTGCAGAGGTTTTTCCAAAAGTATCTCGTGTACTTGAAGTAACACTTCTCTAATCAAAGGTTAAGGAAGTGTCAGGGATTTCAGAAAACATTTCTTTCTTTAAGTATTTTCAATAAATGAGCATACTGTGCTTTCTATTTCTTCAATAAGAGGTAAGTTTACTGAAAACAGTTTCAAAAATCAAAAGGTTGAAAATCAGTAAGTCTTCAATTAGAAATGCATTTGTTCAAAAACTCCTGACCCAACATAAATCCTGAGGGATTAAATATAAATGCATTTTTCATAATCAATTCCTTAAGGCACATCAGTGCTAAAACTTTGTTAATGCTCTAAGGAATCACTTAGTGAGTAGATGCCACACTGGCTTCACTACAAGAATATCTAGATCATATTTGTCAAATCTATAGAAATCTTCAGTTCACAGAAGTCTGTCATCTCACAAAACCTTGCAGGTCAAACTTGATGGATAGAGCAACACATGTGGTCAGATATCTTTATGTCATACAAAGCAGCAAAATAAAACTGACCCATTTCTAACTGAAGTCTTTATGTGTCCTTTAGAGACAAGAAACAGACTGACCTGCCAGCAGAGGAAATCGCCAAGATGATTCTCAAGGGAATATTCTTTCTGAAAAGAGTTCAAATTCATTAATGGTCAAAAGACCAGACAAACACCATGCGGGGATTGAAGTTGTTGGTTGACCTGCTCAGAACCATGAACTGGTGATAAACATTTCTACATACACTCTCTGTTGGGACAGTTATCCTCTAAATCTCTCAGGCAAGGCAAGGAGGTGAATTCAAACAGCAATAGTTTTCTTATCCCATAGTTCACAAGGAGTCAAGCAAGTAACTCTTGCCATCTCTATTTTATGTTCGAATGTAGAGTGTAGCAAATATCTCTACTTAAGGAAGACAGATAATCTCTCAAGGATGTTGTAAGATGCCTTGGGAATCACTGTCACCAGGCTGCTTCTGACACCCCGAATCATGGTCCTTGTAAACATTTGCCTTGAACTGCCTTGATGGCTGTGACAGATGTCATTGTGCCTCCAGGGCAGGAGCAAATGGATGAAGAGCAGCTGCTGAGGTGAAAATCTGGCAACCTGCAGGCAAATTGGACTGTCAGATAAAAGCTCTTAAAGATGACAGGTGACACAGAAAACCTAACAGCCAGGGAGGAGCCTCTCTCTTTCTAGATTACCAAGCAGTATTAAGACGAAATAAGCTACTTTTTCTTTTGACTTAGTAGTTAAAAATGTTGTTCTCACATATTTTGCTCTACTGAAATCTCCAGCCTTTCCTCTTGGTCCTACAACTTGGGATGCTGAACAGAAGTTTGAGGAAAAAGCAACACAGTTGTTAATGGACTAAAAAGGACTGATGCCCAATGTGTCTGAAGAAAGAAGATGGGTCCTGGTAAGCCCTAGAGCCTAGCATACACTCTTGATTTTTGCCCTGTAAGATTCTGCTATGACATTCTGGGCTTGAATAATTGGACCAAGGAGAACCCTCAAATTTATCCTTCCAAGGGTAATTCTAAATATCTGTAATCGTTATGTGATCTCTCAAAGCTAACACCCTTCTCATGCAAGCAAAGCTCCTCATATAGCAGTTACTGACACTTAGAACATTACAGATAATCTTTCATGAAGCTTGGCATAAGTATGCCAAATAAGAACTCTCTTTATATAGAGACTTCATCTTGGAAAATAGTTTTTAAGAAACCTTAATTAAGTACTCAAAAGTTGTGCCTAGGTTGCATTCATATAATTAGGTAATTGAGTTGATTGGAGGAAAATCAAAGAATCACAGAATCATTAAGGCTGGAAAAAACCCTCTAAGTTCATTGAGTCCAAACATTAACCTTACACAGCAAGGTCCACCACTAAACCATATCCCTAAGCACCGCATCTGCACATACAAAATGATATAAGAGAAGAGGATTCTGCCTCCAGGAACATCTTCTTGTTTTAGTTTTCCTGCTTGCCATTTCTAAATTTTGTACTGAATATCTAAAATCAGCAACAGATTAGGCTATAACAATTAGAAGTGTTACATCCACCTCCTAGTCACTTTGTACTATTTTTACCCTTTTAATGCTAACTTGAATCTTTATTGTTCCACTGTGTCCTTCTGTACCTTTCGCTTGCAGCTCTGTTTCATTTCAAGGACTCTTCACTTTCCTTAGAACTTTTCACTGTGTTCTACTTTAATAACAATCTTCTTCATTTTCCACCATGTGTTTCACTTATCATTTTTCTGCTAAAAGAGAAAGAAGAATACAAGGTCACTTTGCCACAGAATCATAGAGGATATGCATAGGAGCTTAACTTGCAGTGAAATAAATCATTTGGATGTATCAGTGCTTCCAAGATAAATAGAATAATAATTTTGATTTTCCAAAATGGTTTATAATTTTCATTACCTCTGCATTAAGTTCTTAGTTATAAACCTTTGCAATTGAAGCTGAAAAGACAGGAATAACATTGAAATCAGGCAATTTTTTGAGGATGACCAACTGGTGATTCGCTTAATTGCAATGTTCAGTAATTGACTTGATTGAAGGATAAGAATGAAAATGGCAGGAGCTCAGGAAATGAACTGATCTAACTTTGATATTAGATTTCTTACTTGTGGATTCATGTTTAATTGCAAGCATGTAATTCTGCTTATTTTGTTTATTTTAAACAGTAATATTACCCAAGAACTGAGAGCCAGTATAACAAATCTTTTTCCAAACAATGCACCTTTTTTTCATTTTCTTTACTTTCAGTGGTTAGTTACTCAGCTTTGGCATTGACCTCCCATAGATGAATGGAATGAAGGTGTTAGAAAATATTTGAGGACAGAGATGGGCAGTTTCTCTATGAACGGATTATTTCTCATTGCAATGTTTTCCATTAGTCTTCCATTGTTTCCTTTATTTCTTCTTAGATCTTTCTTTAAGAAGGATATGTTTTCACATATTTGATGTTGATTGCCCAGAAAATTTCAGAAATATCTCAGTAGGTGACTTATAAATGGCTTAAAGGAAATGGTCAGGGTGTATCTTCAGGTTTATGGAGTTACCTACTTTTAAAGTCTTTTATGATGCTTACAGATAAATTGAAGTCTGGCATAAGTAGCAGTAAATTAAGTACCCTAAATGTGACTTTTAGAGTTTGATTAATTAATATCCATAAAGCATTTTGCACTACTCAGAGTAAAGGTCTGTAAGTGCAGAGAACAAAACACAATAATTATTAATCCTGTATCTCACTGTGTAGGAGTACTGGAGAGATGCTTGGCCCAGGTACTCTAAATTATACAGTCTTATACTTCCAAATCCTCCTCCCCCAACCATAGTTCCATTAGCTTTGCTGGTCTTTTCCTGAAATGAATTTGCTTTTTGCTCATTTGATTTAGAATGAAAACAAGCCGCTATACAATGTTTTTTACAGCAGTGTGCTTTGACACACAGGAGATATTTCAGCCTCCATGATGACAGCGTGCCATTCTGATGAAATAATGCAGCAGTCACTTAATAACATGGAAGGAACAGACACAACCTAAACATGCAAATATGGTAATTACCAACCTCAAACACAATTATCTCATGTGCTAGTACTCATAATGAGAACAATATTTCTGTACTGGTTTTTCCCAGAGTCATTTGCAAAACACTTGCTCTGTCTGTTTCCTTCCTTGTGGAAATTTGTCTCTCCCACAAAATTTCATTTTCTGTAATGACACAAAAACCACTGGTTCAGTGACCTTGGCAGCTCCTTCAGAGGGTACATAACTTATGCTGTCTTTCCACCTTTATATGAATTGTGTGTCTGAACTCCCACGAGCTGATCAGAGGAATGTGCTCCAGCCCAACACATGCACGGTTGAGGATGCAATTACTGTATCTACCTTTCCTGCTGCCTGCTGCAAGAGCAAGAGGTCGGATCCTCTGCGGGTCTAAAACCTGGTCCAGATTCATAATAGCACTAGTGTGATTTATGCTAGGAGAGAGTTTGTACCAGCTTGTGTGTCCATAAGAAATTTGCTTTTACAATAACACTCCTTGGAGATTTTATTCTTCAAAATAGTTATAGCTGTTTGGTAGTTCTCTTTATTTAGCTATGATAATGCACTGGTTACTGCTCAGAGTTGCAAATTAAGGGACTACTCTTACGCGAACAAAATAATCTGTTGAGCAAATATAATAGTGGTTTTTTTCAGATGTTTGGGAAATGTAAATTGGGAGAAGTAAGTAGGAACAAAACTTCTCTTTAGGTTTCATAGAACTTCCTATTAGATGAGACTGGGTGGTTCTTGTATTGAGATTATCCCTGATAATCAAGTAAAATTATGAATCATCAGAGACCTTACTGTAAAAATTTATTAAGGCTCCTCAGAAGCATAAGATAAACATAAAGCTGAGTGAAAGGGTTTCTGTGAGATTCTTTGCCTTGTTTCCTTAGACTGTATGTTTGTCTGAACATTTCAGGCAAGAGCTGGTTTCCTATATGGTCATGGGAACCCAGGTTCTGAAGTCACTGGCAGTTTAGACACAGAGCATTCAGTTATTTCTCATACTTGGTTTGCCACAGTTCTGACTCACTTTTCTTTGGTGGTCTTAGGTTAAGACAGAACTGTTAGAGTAAGCCTAAGGTTTTCAAACTACTCTTTCCCAAGGACTTCTGAAAGGGTCAAACTTAGATCTATAGGTACTCTTTTACTTTGATATTAAACTTCAGTATAACCATGAAAATCACTTGGAGTGTCTGGCTTGTTTTATGTCAGGTGTCAAGGCAAAGTTGACTTGGACACTGGACAAATAATCTGTTACATGGTGTGATGAACTAATGGGCCAGCAAAAATGATCCTCTGCCCTTTGAGAGGTGGAGATCAGCTACTAGAACAATGTGTATTGTTAGAGTCATTTGTCATCTCCTGCTTGTCAGGTCTTTGCTGTTGTTGTTTCATATGGGGATGTATGAGAAATAAACAGCTATTTCTGTGAAAAGTGGCTTTAGTAAACTGTTGGTGTTCTCCTGCTGCCAGACTGTTGTAGGAGAGTCAAACCAATATTGATTAAGGCTTTGGCAGCCTCTCTACTCAGGTCCCACTTGTCATTGACCACATGGCCAGTTCAAGTTGTTCCTCATCCCCATTCCATTAGCTCTTGGAATAACTATCTTGCTGATTTTTCAGTTTGATAAAACTATATATATAGTATAATATACAATTTTATTCTCAAAATGACATACACATGGTGTTATGGATCAATGACAATTTCAAAAGTCATCGTTATATACTTTTAGACACAACAGGAATCTAAACACCATATATACTCTGTAATCCGTTTGTTTGTGGCACCAAGGATCCATGCAGTGCATTAGTAAATAATTAAAACTGAAGAAATTACAGATAATTAATAACTATATAGACAGAAAAACTCACTAATTTAACTCTCAGCCAAGATTACTCCCTTCATAGATATCTACTGAAATGATTTTCAGTCTTCAATTCCTTTCTTACAGCTATACTGTAAGAAACTCCAGTTTTCATAGTATTATCCCTATTAAACTGAGATGTCTGTGGCTCCATGCAATAAATTGAATGAGTGCAAGACTCACTCCCATGAAAAGAGAGAGTTCTTTCATCATGAGACTGGAATTTGACCCCATTTTTTTGAATAAGAACTGTTTTGTGGCATTTCATATCAGACAGAGCAGTAGCGAGGTTGGCTGAAAGCTGCCTCTCCCCTAAATCCGGCTGAGGGGCAGGAGAGACAACTGAGATGAGAAGGAGCAATGCCAGCAAGGGCTGCCAGCAAGTGCAACACTCTGCTTTGAATCCAAAGAGGTGTCAAAGCCTGAGGGCTCAGGGTCCCCAAGCACCACCACTCCCTGCACAGCCAGGGTCAGAGCCTGGAAACAGAACCTTGTGGACTTGACCCAGAATAGGATTTTATTCAACATTAACAATAATGAGAGGGAACAGTGCATGGCCACACATACCATGGCAGCTCAGTAACGTTTTTAGCCCAAATTTTACTGTAGATTTTGACCTAATCCCTGCAGATAACACTGCTGATGGAAGAACCCTGTGCCCTATTGGAATTAGTGATACTGAACTCACAATAAGTGAATCTAGTGCAAACCTTCAACGACTAACCTGCAGCTGACTCTCGAAAGGTGTCTTTCAGCATTGTCACTGTACCCCAAAGACATTATCAGAAACATTGAAATTAACATTTTTTAGTTTCCCATGTAACATTTGAAAACTGTTGTGCTTGCATGAGGTCTCACTGAAAATTGAAAGAAAACATTTTAAGTTTAAAATTGAGTCACTTTCAGTGTATGGATTTTTTTTCCTATGTAGAGGTTAATCATGACTAGGAAATCAAGGGATAAATTAACTGAATTTCACTTAATGCTTTATTCTTTCAGGGCAATGGGATTCTCAGCACTATAATTAGAAATAGTTTTGTTGTTCTTTATTTTCTCTCTTTTAAACTCTTCTTTTTAGTTTCCTGTAAAAATATCTTTTTCTTACTGTGATTAAACAACTCTCCTTTGGACCAAAATCTCAGTAAGTTTAGTAGCAATTTATTTCCTGAGCAGGTCCTTAAAAAGAGTACCACATTGCATCTCTCTGTATGTTTTCGTGTCCCACTTCCTCAGGTCACCTACAGCGTAGTTCATCTGAATAAATTCTGACACTTCCATCTAGGGCCTCTTTCTAGTCTGTGAAGAGATATAAATCCTTGTGCAGTCTGAATTTAGACTTCTAAAATAGGTCATGGGAATTGTACTTATTCACTTGTGCCTGTTCTCTCAGCTGACTACAAAGAAACCTGGGGTGACCAGCACAGCTGGAGGCATCTACACTGCAGATTTCTAAAGCTGGATGAGGTGAATTCCACCCCTGTTCCCCAATAAAGGCAAATTGTCAGTGACAATGGAAAGTCAGATCCTCACTTGTTTGGGCCCTTGTTCTCTTACCTGAATCTTTGCAGAATGACTGTAAATATATCACCATTGACTTTTTACAACATTTGGGACAAATCTACTTATACTACAGCCTGCAATGAAAAAGAATGTTTTATTACTCTTGCTCAAGTAAAAGACTAAATCTCTCACTTTGTTACTGTTTATCTGAACAGGGGGACATTGATATTCTTTTATCCCTTTGTTGCAGCTGAGTAGCAGACCGGGAAGCCCTGATGTGGAATTCATAGGTATCCTGAGAGCTACTTAGAAGCTTGATTTTCATTTAACATTCTTAAAAAAAAAAAGAAAAAAAAAAAAGCTCTCAAAATCAGAAACTAGGGTAAGGGAAGAAGGAAAAGAAAATGATGAATTATTTTGAAGAACTTAGGATGCAAGCAGAGACTTGGCCTACTTTCATTAAATAGTCAGGAGAAGACTTTCCTCCCTCATGTCTTTTTTTTTTTTAAAAAAAAACAACAAAAAAACACACCATTCCCCTAAACACTATTTCATGCTGGAATTACTTCCAGCTTAGAGAATGATGTTGTTAGTTAAAATGAAAATATCAAAAGTTGACACATTATTGAACTGTTTCTCTTTATCCATGTAGTCCTTCAACATTCTTTTATTTATTTAGGGAAGAGGCTAGACAGCTAGGCTGGGTGGCAGATCCAGTTCAGCTGTTCTGGAGTATCATCACTATGGTTTATATTTATTTAAGTGGGCTCTGCTAGTCTTGAATTCCCAGACTGACATTTTCTCTGCTGAGACCATTAAAAATACTGAGCTAAAAAGGAGGATGGAAATACCCTTGGTGAGAAAATCTTTTGGTGAGATGCTTTCTTTCTTAAATTTTCCTAGGAGATTATCTTTATGGTTTCTGTGATGCAGATGTGTCTTTTCTTAAAAAGGAAGAGTGTTCTTGAAAACATTTTAGCTGGTAGACTACTAAGTGGTAACCCTGTCAGCAATATGAGTTACTGTCCAACAACCTCTGAAAGAGAAGACCTATACTGCATTTCCAATTCCTAAAGTCATAGAATTATAGATTAGTTCAGATTGGAAGGGACTTTTAAAGGTCATCTAGTGCAACTCCCCCTGCAACCAGACCAGATTGCTCAGAGTCCCATCCAACCTGTCCGTGAATGTTCCCATGGATGGGGCATCCACCACAACTCTGGGCAACCTGGTCCAGTGCTTCACCATCCTTATTGAAAAAAATGTAAAAACTTTCTTCCTAATATCTAGGCTGGTTTTACCTTCTCCTGGTTTTAAACCTTTAAACCTTTATCCCCTAAAAAGTCCCCACCTTTCTTATAAGACCCCTGTAAGTATTGCAGTATTGAAAGCCACAGTGAGGGATCCTGAGAGCCTTCTGTTCTCCAGGCTGAACAACTCCAGGTGTCTCAGCCTGTCCTCATAGGAGACATGTTCCATCCCTCTGATCATCTTCATGGCCTCCTCTGAACCCACTCCAAAAGGCCCCTGACTTTCCTGTGCTGAGGACCCCAGAGTACTTCAGGTGGGCCCTCACAAAGGAAGAGCAGAGAGGGAGAATCACCTCCCTTAACCTGCTGGCCGCACTCCTGCTGATGCAGCCCAGGACACAGCTGGCTTTCTGGGCTGGGAGTGTACACTGCTGGCTCACCTCCAGATTTTTGTCCACCAGAACCCCCAAATGCTTCTCCACGTGGCTGCTCCCAATGAGTTAATCTCCCAGTCTGTGGTGATACCGGGGGTTGCCCTGACCCAGGTGCAGCACTTTGCCCTTGGACTTACTGATCATTAGGTTCTCCTGGCTCACTTCTCAAGTTTGTCCAAATCCCTGCGCATGGCATCCCATTCTTCAGTTGTGACAACTGCACCACTCAACTTCATGTCATTTGCAAATTTGCAGGGGGTGCATCAGTCTCACTGTCTATGTCATTGACGAGATATTAAAAAGCACCAATCCCCTGAGGGACACCATTCCTCACAGATATCCATCTGGACATTGAGCCATTGGCCACGACCCTCTGGATGTGACCATTCGACCATACAAGTCATACAAGTCTCCTTCATATAATTTGTACCTCCTGGTGCAAATCTGTCTATGTCTAGCTTGCTACTTTTCCTTTTCTCTCCACTAATAGAAGTATTAGTCATTTTGGGTAGTGGGAGAAGAAGATAAAGGAATCTTGAAGATATGGTATCACTGATTACACTTCCAAATTGACAAAAAAGTGCTGTTCCTAAATTTAGCACCATGCAGTAGATTGCAAGGAGCAATACACCATAAATTACTGCATTTATGACATGAAATACAATATATAGACCATTGTATGAAATTTCTGTGACAAGTGCACCAGAATTATTGAAAAAATACTGCCCCATTAGGTACCAAATTCAATGGAAATTTATAGCCACCTCTGTTCCCACACCTGCAGGGATTAGTGTCAACAGCATATTTCCCCTTCTCCCCAAATCTTGAATTCTTCATGCCTGTAGCTATAGTGCAAAATAATCAGCATTCATACGTTAGGTAAATTGCTGTGTTTGTGTGTGTGTGTGTGTGTGTGTGCGTGTGTGTGTGAGTTGAGGACAAAGGGATTTTTGTCCTTTTTTATTTTATTTTTTTTCCTTTCTCCCAGTATTGTATGTCTGTGCACAGGTTTCCCAGGGGACCACGCAGACAGAGTAATTTGTGACAAAGCCTGAATTGAGGAACAGAAAAAGGGAGTTTGCTACAATTTATGTGGTAGGAATTCTTCCATTATAGATTTATTAGGAATACAGCATCCCTGTAAGCATGATTAACAACATTGATATTTGTATCAGAAATAGGTGATTTTCCTAGTCTATGTTTCTACTAACATCTGAAGTAACTTGGAAATCCTGTAACCCACAGAATAATAATGTGCCACCTTTGTAAATCAAACCTTACATAAACCAGAGAACAGGAGGAAAAATGAGACAGTAGCTAATTGAGCAGGTAATTATGCTTGACAAGATCCTCAGGCAGCATACGCTAATTTCCCTGGTTAGGAGGCTGGGCTAGATCTAAGGAGACTTTACCTGTAACACATAATATCCAGTTCCTCACAGATAAATATGACTTGATTTTTAAAGTATACATTTAGGCTGTTAAATCCATCTGGATGCTGCCAAATAGTGTGTTTAGACTGTCAAAGATCCCTACTTAGTTACTATTGAAAGACTTCTGGTATTTCAGATTTCTCCAGTATAGCCTAAAAGTATATCTCTACCAGTCACACTAAGACTTACCTATGGTTATGGAATTTTAGGGGGACAGAAAGGGTCTAAGTGTTTGAGAACCTGGAAATTATGTCAAATGACTTATTTTTAGGGCCAGTAGTCAAGCATTATGGAATGTACCAGCCGGCTTAGGCTCTGCATGTCCTAGGGAACTAAGGAAATTCAAGGTAGTCCTTCACCATTTTTACTACTGTTATATTGACCCATTTGTTATTGTTCCTTTCTGCTTTTTCCGAGTGGATTTGAAAGCGTGTCTCCTATGTGGATACTCTAATCACCAAACTAGGATACAGCTGTATAAGGTTCTCTCAGTCCCTACCGTCACAGTATTTCCACGTTGTACGAGACTGTTATGTATTCTGTGGACTGGAGGCAGTAGAAGTTAGAGTCAAAGAATGAAGGGGATGGGGTTGGCTTAGGGAAATGTGGCTTAGTAAACTTATATGGGGAGCTTCACTACCATACTGAAAGGCCAGGAAGTTAAACTCTGATTCCCCCAAAACCAGCAGTAGCTGTTTTTTTGTGTAGTCACCTAAATAAATTCTGCTTCTCAGAACTTTCTTTTTCTCTAAAAAAAGGCTAATTGTAATTCTTGATACATTTATTAGGGTAAACACTTGAAGGACTATGACAGGATGGAAAGCAGTGCCACAGAAAGGGACCTGGGGGCCCTGATCAATAGCAAGTTGAATATAAGTCAGCAGTGCCCTGGCAGCCAGGAGGGCCAACCATGTCCTGCAGGGCATCAGGAAAATCATCACTGGGCTAGGAAGGGGATTGTCCTGCTCTGCTCTGCACTGGGGTGGCCTAACCTTGGATATTATGTGCAGTTTTGGGCACGACAATATAAGAAAGATATTAAACTATTAGAGATCATCCAAAGGAGGGAAATGAAGATGATGAAGGGCCTTGATGGGAAGCCATATGAGGGACAGTTGAGGGCACTTGGTGTGTTCATCCTGGAGAAGAGGAGACTGAGGGGAGACCTCATTGCAGTTACAACTTCTTTCTGAGGGGAAGAGGAGGGGCAGACATTGATCTTTTCTCTATGGGGACCAGTGACAGGACCCAGGGGAATGGTCTGAAGTTGTGTCAGGGGAGGTTTAGGTTGAATATTAGAAAAAAGTTCTTCACCCAGAGGGTGGTTGGGCACTGGAATGGGCTCTCCAGGGCAGTGGCCACAGCACTAAGCCTGACAGAGTTCAAAAAGCATTTGGTTGATGCTCTCAGGCACAGGTGTGACTCTTGGGGATGGTCCTGTGCAGGGCTAAAGGTTGAACTCAATGATCTTTGTAGGCCCCTTCCAACTCAGCATGTTCTATGATTTTGTGAGATGATCAGGAGCCCTTATACCTGGACACCTTTGAGGGGAAAAAACCCACACAAAACAAAACAAAATGACCTGTCTAGAAAATGTAGACTTAGATACATCTATGATGTGTTCAGGCCAACACTGATTATTATATATATGTGCCTCTGGATGGTACTGCATTGAAAAATGGGTCTCCATTTTCCTCCAAGTAAGCTCTGATTTACGTGTGTGGAAAAAGAAGAGATTAATCTCACTGTTCTTTCAAGGTCACCAAATGACTTTGGGCATGTATATCTAATACCTCTTTTCCAAGTATGAGTCTTTTATTCACAGTACACCTTTTCATTCGAAATGTTATGAATCTAGTTTCTCTGAAGAAAACACTGTAAAAAGAACTTTTTGCACCCTGAACACGAACTCAAAACACAGCATAAAAACATTAACTCTGTTCTTACAAACTGGTTGAGTCACTGTCCCATGCTTTGCTCTACATAACACTGGTGTGTTGGGTAACATGACCTGCGTCTTTCCAGATGAGTGTAACTAAAAGATGAAGTCGTTAGCCCTGAGCGGAATATATTACAAGGAAAGAAAAATAAATTAACTTAGCAGATAATACAACATAATTTGTTTCCTCGGGAGATTATATTTTCAGTGCAGATTTTATTTTAATAAACTTGTCTCATACAAGATTTCCCAGTACCACTTTCAATTTAACTTCAAACAAATAACAACCTTGGAATATAAATGATAGTTTACCTAATGCAACTTGAAGATTCAGCTCAGACTTAAGACTACTGATTAGTGCTCTCATTTGCAAAAGATGATGGGTCTGTATCTGACAAATTTTGAGACAAAATACTTATCTGCCTCTTGTGTCTCAGACTCAGGTTTATTTTTGTCTCTTGTGTTCTCTTCCTGTGGCAACTGAATAAACTTACTGTAAATCTCATGAGGCCTGCATAAATCATCAGAGTTAAGTTTTGTAACATAACTAGTGAAATAAATAAAATAAAGGAAGAAGATTGTTTCTGGCAATGAAGGATTTGCTGGAAGGAAATAAAAAATGGCAGCTTACCTTCAGGGTCCACTTGGTAAAGAAAGCTCTCTTTAATACAGAGATATTTTCCCTCTATTTTGAGACTGCCCTAAATACAGCAGGGTGTAGCCTCTCTTCTACCATCATGTATCATTACATAAAGTCATAAAATATGGCCCAATCATAAAATATGGTTGATATAGTTTAAATTAGAAGAAGATATCTTTCTGTTAGCAACACATCACATGCACTCTTCTGATAACAGTCCCTAGTATTTTTGCCAAAAAAATCCAAGCTCCAGTGTAAGCCACATGCATCTAGAGAGCTCAGAACTTGCCATTGTAAGTTTAAGGGCCTCCAGGAAGAAAAACCAACAAATTACCTTTTTTTTTTTTTTTGTGGCTGTAATAACTTAAGATTGCATCTCCTACATTCTGGAGGAGTAGCTTCTGGTTTTTTGCACTTTCCAGTTGGCATGAGTTCCTTCTGATGAGTTTAGCCCTTTTGCCTCTATAAAGTCTCCCAGAACTAATAACTGACAAAGTGGGCAGGATCCCTGGCTGAAAGGAAAATTGAAATAAAAGAATAAAATTAATACCTCTTTGTTTTTGCTGGATAAATTGCACAATGTCGCTCAAAGCATCTTATTGGAGAAGAAAAGGAAAATAAATAGAAAGGGAGAGAAACATTAAAGCTCTTTGTGGGTAAGTGTGTAAGTCACAAGGTTAAAGAAAAAAACCTCATAGATATCATGATAGGAAAATCCATAAAACTAATAACTTGCTTGAAAAGGTGAATTTGACCTAGATATATTTCATTAAGAAAATGATATTCACTCAGTATTGTGAACCCTAAGGATTAATATAAAGGATTTGTTAAATTTCCCACTGAGGCACCTATAGATGAATGTGCAGAGAATGGAGCTGACTACGCTGCTGTTTTGTAATCCTACACACTCTAATGATTGTCCCTGCTTTAGTGATTATGGAATCAAGGGAAAAAGTCATAAATCTTTCATATGGAATCAGAATAACAAAGCAAAGTGCCTTAATTTCATCCAGTGAGCACTGCATGCTGATATTTGAACTTAGAGAATTTTCTATAAAATATTTTGAGTTTTCTTGGGGAAATGTTGTGATGCAATTGCAAGATATGATCAGTAGAAACTCATGACAAAGCAGCTGGAAAACATAAAGTAGCATTTCTAGTTATGTGTGTCATTTAAACATGTTTTATACAGATTTATTATGTGCTGTTTGTTTTTGGTGGTGCCATTCCTCCAACTGTGATAAAAACAGAGAAAAGAAGTACAAGATCTCATAGAGGTCTATAAGATTCACTCTTATAACTGATATTAATGCATTTACAAAGTTTATCAGTTCAGTGATAGTTGGCTTCAGTAGCAGAAAAGACACCATAGATTTTAGTTGTGCTCTTCCACCAGGACATCCCCATCACAGAACAGCTTGAGTTGGAGGGGACCCTTAAAGGTCACCCAGTTACACCCCTCCCTGCAATGAGCAGAGACATGCTGCTGAGAGCCCCTGATGGAGAAGGGTTTGTCTGCACTTGGGAGAAAGTGTTGTTTCCATCAGAAGAATATAATCAGTGGGATACAGAAAATTGGTCCAGTGTCATCCCCATCACTTGCACTGATGTCAGACACATGGTAGAACAGGAAGTGAGTGACATGACCCATCACTGTGGTGAAATACTCCCTCAGAGCAAGATTTGGCATCAGGTTTGCCCAGGCAAGTAAATACTAGGAGGATGCAGAGTTTGTTTTTTTTCCTAGCTGTAACTGACTACACAAAAAATCAATCTCATGTATAAGAGTAACTTCTACCATCTAGCACTGGGCTAACATGGTTTCAGCACTGATGAGACCTTTGAATAGGAATGGACATCATTCCTCAATACTTCTGCATTCCCCAGATCAGGGTGGCCTTAATACCGCCTATGAGTGCTCACCTCCACACGACAGACTATGACAGAGGTGATGGGAATGTCCTTTGAAACAGTATCTTACTGACTTTACTTGGGATACTAGTTTTATCAAGTCCTCATCTCCTCTTTTTTTCTAACTTTAAAATCTCTCTTGCTTTCCTTTTTGAAGCTGGTTTTCAAAAGGGAAGTAGTATTACAGCTAAAAAGCAAACAAATAATCAAGCAAACCAAAAAAACCAGCAATAAATCCTACTCTCCTGCTCTGTCAGTCTTGTTAATTGCCACTTTATTTAATACCTTCCTCTTCTGCTAAAGGTTATTAAGAAGGATGCTGAAGCCAGACAAACTTCCAAACTGGTATTTTATTAGAGATTACAGTGTGAGATTTCCATCTAGGCTCTCACACTAGGGACTGCCTCTGCTCACTGGTCCATAATGACTGACCTACATATCTCTGCCGATCAGGGTTTTGCTGGATGACTGCACTATAGAGCAGAATTTGACTCCCCTCACTATATTCATTTGTCACAGCAATTAAACTCATGTGTTGATTTATTGAGTGCAGGCCTGGTGTTAAATGTAGAAATGCACGACTCATTCTTTTTTTTCTGACTTTACACTGTCTCTGCCCAAGTGGCATTTGGCTGTATCCATGTTGGTTTTAACTTGCCTAGATTTGCTTTTTTCTTTTAGAGACAGATAATGACCACATATCACATTTCATCATAGCTCTTTCTTTTCTTCTCTTCTCTCTTTATCCTTTGTTATCACTGACTTTAGGTTCGTTGATGATATGTTTTCCTTTTACTGTCCGATATGGAATTTATCCTATGCCTCAACAGCCATTTACCTATGAATATCTCAATAAGACTTGAGATGCATAGTAACCCTGCCTGGGTGTCCAAGTTGGAAAGGAGTATAGAGAAGCCCAAAAATTAATCTTGTGCCAATGCCTCTTCAATTAACTTATCAATACATGGATTACTGCAGTGTCTTTTGAAGACACAAAGACTATGGGGTACATCCCTAGATATAAATGAGTAGTTGCCAAATACAGGGTGGCACAGATAGGGGCCAAGTTGCATCAGATACTTTGGGTGTAAATAAGACAATCCATGTATGTGATGGGAAAACATGACCAGAAAGAATGTGGAGAGCAAACCTGTACTGAAACCTTCACCAAAATATTGACCCATGCTTCAAGTACTTATGTCAAGACCCAGGAGTGGCCTGATACCTGAAACCAGTTGATACGCACCTCACAGAATCATAGAACCATCATAAAATGGGTTGGGCTGGAAGGGGCATCAAAATTCATCCAGTTCCAATGCCCCTGACATGGGCAAGGACTTGTTCTGCTAGACCAAGTTGCTCAAAGACCCATTCAGCCCAGCTTTGAACACTTTTAGGGTTAGGACATCTACAGCTTCTCTTGGCAGCCTGTTTCAGTGTCTCACCGCCTTCTGGAGTCTTCTCTTCTACAGGCTGAGCAGCCCTAACTCTCTCAGACTCAGGAGAGGTTTTTCAGCCTGTGATCAACATAGTGGCCCTCCTCTGGCATTTTTCCAACTGGTCTATGTCCTTCTTTCACATCCCTCAAGGAAATTCAAGGCTTTTTTTCTTGGGAGTCAAATTTGAAAATGGACTTAACCTAAAGAGTCTGAGTTTAGTGATTTTCTTCATGTCTTTGTTTCAGCCTCCCTTCCAGCCCTTGTGGTGCCCAAACTGTGCAGACAATAGAGTATTTGACATTGTGGTTAGTCAGGAGACAGAAGTTTTGATTCAGACAGGGATGAGCAACCTGATCCTAAGTTGATATACACTGGTTCCTTGGAGAAAAAAAGAAAAGTCCTTCTCCCTTCATGCATGATTACTATTTCAGAGACCACAGAAAACCCTTGACCATTACTCTTTATAGTTCAGCCACAGAGGAGACAATAGCAGCCTTGCTCCTTATTCTTCTTCCAGGATAAAACCTACATTATTACAGTGTTCACTAAGGATAGGCACACCAATAGCTCAGTTCCTTCATGAAACCAAGAAGTCCAAGTACATGGTTTTCCCTACAGGACAAAATCTTTAAAGAAAAGTAGGACCAAAGAGCATATCCTTCAGCTGCACCAGGGGACATTTAGGTTGGAGATTAGGAAGAAGCTCTTTACAGAGAGAGTGATTGGTCCTTGGAAAGGGCTGCCCAGGTAGGTGGTGGAGTCACCATCCTTGGAGGTGTTTAAGATGAGACTGGATCTGGCACTTAGTGCCATGGTCTAGTAGAAGTGATGCTGGGTCAAAGGTTGGACTTCATGATCTCAGAGGTCTCTTCCAACCTAGTTGATTCTGTGATTCTGCGAAAAGGGCAAGTTATCTCTGTCATTCTGTACATACCCAAATGTCAAAGCAAGGGACTCTAACCCTCTGGCACAACAAGGTGATTTTCACACTCTTAGTGAATACACTTATTATTTTAGTGTATTAAATGCAGACAAGCAGTGGAAAAGGATTGAGGTTAATTATGCATATTTTCAAGCCTTTGCTGCTGTACTATTTTGTAAATATATGAACTACGCAACTCCCTTTAGAAACAGGTTTGTGACAATGAGTGGAATGGACAACGATGTTTTAGGATAGTCTTGGGAAAAAAATGTTCCAATACTGGCAAAGGTATCTAAATAAGCTTTCCTATCTTTTGTCATCATTATGGTGCTCACCAGATCCCATGGTGTTGGAGCCCTTGCGGGAGACTGACTTGTCCCTCTTTATATAGGGATTCCAAACAGGTTGCAGTGGAATCTAAGAGCTAGAGCATGCATCCTCTAGTCATGTAAAGGGGAACAGAGACTATTGATTTTGTGCAAGTATATGAATTGTTCCGCCCTAACCCTTGTTGTTTCTTTAAAATAGGGAAACAAAACACTTTTACTGTATTGTGATTTTAATTCACTTATCTTTGCTGCACAGTTACTGACAAGTGAGAAGGAATGTTATTTATGTTATGTTTAAGATGCGGACTGGAATCAAATAATACATTTTCCCAATTATTTCTCACATTATACGTGTAGTGTGTGGGGTTGACACAACAGCACAGAATTAATAAAAGTCATAATTTCAAGGAAACTTCTTGTTTGCTTCAAGTACTGAAGCTCTAAGTGTTTATAAGCAAGTTCACACTCTTCCTTTTGTCTTGTCAATAATTGTATTAATTTTCTTTTTAGACTCTTATCCCTGTGATGAACTTGAACATTGTCACAAGCACAAGCCAAAAAAAAAAAAAAAAGAAAAGGTGATGAGGTGACATTTGGAATTAATATATATATATATTAGTATTAGTAACTGGCTCAAATCCTTCCCTGTATGAGAACAGATCCCCAGTGTTATTTCTCTCCACAGAGTCAGACAAGCAGGATAAAAAGAATAGCAAGGAGGTGTTTCCTTGGCAACATGTGCTTGAAAGAATTCAGAACTTCTCCCTTATTCCTAAGACTCTTGTTTTTCATACTTTTGGTGGTTTTTTTTTTTGTTTGTTTTTCTTTTTTTTTAATTTTTTTTTTTTTTTTTTTTTTTTTTTATGTTTGTTTGGCTTTTTTCTCCCCTACACAGTCTCAGGTGAAGGAGAAGCAGGAATGTGAATCAGACTATTGCATGTGATTACTCCCTGCTGCCAGCAGCAGTTGCACACATCTGACACTTGATTTGGACTCTGTTAGGGCTCTGAAATGGCTCTTGCTTAGGATGGACTTCACCAGCTCTTGAATGAGAAGCAAACTCTCTTTGACGTGCTCCATATCAGAGTTCACTGTAAGTCCTGTTCAGATCCACTCACCCACAGGTTGTTTTTTTCTGTTTTTGGTTGGGATTTTTGTTGGTTTTGTTGTGTTTGTTTGTTTGGTTGGTTGGTTGGTTGGTTGGTTGGTTTTTGTCTTCTTTTTTTTTTTTTCCCCTTAAGGCTAAGCCAAGAAATGGGGTAGGAAGATTAGATCAAATAAGAAGCTTACATGATTAAAAGATTTTAAGATCCAGTTTCATTTCACCTGATTTCAGATGATTAAATGAAAAGTGCCCATCAAAGTAGAATGAATGTACTCTCCTAATGAGATGGCAAATATCCAGAGTAATTCAAATCTCAGCTGGGTTGTTTTGCCTTCTGTAGGCAAAGTCCAGATATAGAGTCATAGAATCACAGAATCATTAAGGTTGGAAACGATCTCCAAGATCACCAAGTCAAAACTTCGACATTCATTCAGGGACACTTGTGTGACTGTGACTCTGTATTCCGTATCTCATCATGCATCTGAAGGCCTTAGAGACCCCCTATTTGCATGAAAACACCTCAAAGAACAGAAGAGTGAAAACTTACATCAGCTTACAATCAGTCCTACAGTAACAAATTTGATTTTCTTTCTATTTGTTCCTCCAGGTTTCCAAGTCAAATAAATATTATTTGACGGTTTCAGGCTTCTTCAGTTCTGTTCAGATCTCTGAAACTACTCCAGATTTACACCAGTGAGCTGAGATGAATTCAGCTAATTAAACCTACAGACATGGTGAATGAGGAGCAGGGACAGGGACAGGAGCTGAACTAGATGATCCTGATGAGTACCTTCCAACTCTTCATATTCTATGACATGAAATTTTGTTCCCATTGAAGTCAATGGGAAATTGCCACCCCATTGATGTCCTGACATCCTGCTGTCATTCGTAGATTTACTAAACATGTTGTGGATGGGGAATCAACTGAAAGAGGGGTTCTAGTTGGCCTGATATGAGTGGGGAAGATCACAGTAATATTTTTTTACCCCTGCTGTTGTTCCATTTACTCAAGTGTATTCTTAATACTGTGTCAGTTTTCAGTCCAAGGTGGTTTATGAAGTTTCAGAGGATAAGTTCTTGTCTAGACAACTCCAAGAAACTGTGAGAAGGCATTTGAGAACTGATGACTCCTTCCTATATGCAGGCTATAGGCTGTGCATGGTAGGAGTTGTTAAATTGTGTTGTCTAGGTTTTTGTCCCCTATGTACTATTCTAACAACTTAATAACAACACTATTTTGTGAAGGAATCCAACAGGCAATGGCCAAGTAATAACCAGCATTGGTTTTTTTATAATGGACACAGCATTTTTCTTTGGAGTCCTATGACAGCTTTTTGTCATTAGACAGAATCAAAAAGGACCTCAATAAGAGCAAAGTTTGGGATAACAGGCTTTCACTTTTTTAAAAAAATAAATATATATATCACAAATAAAGGGTCAAAGACAGGCAGCTTGTAGAAGGTAGCCAGGCTGAATTAAACTCAATATTGGAGTCATGGAGGGAAGATCTGTGACCTTTAGTAGTCAGGAAGTCAGGAGATCAGAGAGTCATAGAAAAGCCTGTGAAATAGAGATGGGAAATACAAACTTTCAATGAAAAGCAGATTGGGACATAGAACAAGAGGCCCTATTTATTCTCTCTGAGCTTTGATCTTTTTGAATTTAATATCTGGGGTATCATATAAAGCAATATGAAGCTAATACTCTCGTTTTGCTTATTTGGAGAAAGCTTACTTTGAAAGCATTTAGGGTATTTTGGTGACGGAGACTTTTTGTAAAAGCTATTCCACAAATTCACTTGTTTTCATAATAATTAATTTGAACAAACTCCAAAAATATGTTTTAATACATCTGCAATCCCCAATTGAATAAGGCAAATTGCATTTTTTACGTCAGAGGACAAATCAGTGACTCTTTCTTCTGGATGAACTAGAACTGTGGTAAAAAACCAACCCATTGGGAACCTTGCAAAGCCTCAACTTCTGATTTGTTTAACCATAATTGCATATTTATAAATTAGAACAGACTTCTTTAATTAATTTTGTATCATGGAAATAACATTGGTTAGTAACAACCTGCTGTATTAGTAAAATCATTGCCAAGAACATAGCAGTCTGGAGTCACATTTAGTTGGAAGGGAAATGAAAGGCAGCCAGAGCAGTGACTAGCCTTTTGTTTCACTCATGAGAGGTAATTACCAACTCCAAAACACAAAGATAAAAGCCTTTCAATAAACTGACACCTTCTGCACATCAAGTCCCTGGAATGTTTTTAATTCTGTCAGACACAAAGGAGATGAACAAATAAAAACACGATTTGCAGTCAAGCTAACCAAAGCAACGTTATTTGGCAAAAAGGTGGTCATGATGGATTTTCTTCTGTACCTAAGTAGTCAGCATATCAAACAGTGCACAACTCCATCCTAAAATGTGCAGAACTGTCTTTGGTGACTCTGGGTGCTCAGGTCTTTCTGCTTTGATTGTGTAGTCAGGAGATCATTTGGATATGAGTTGGCAGATATGACACAGTATTTATGGGAAATCCATAAACCACAGCAGCTGTAAGCCAGGCAGGATGTCTCAAAGGGCTTTAAATGCCTGTGTTTAGGTAACTGAATCCTTCATTTGATCTCTACAAGAGCACTGTACATTGTCTTTATTCTGTCTGAGATCAAGCAGCTTATAAATCCCTCCTGTTTTCACAAAGAAAATCTTGTTATGGTCATCCAGTTGTCAGAGTTGGGAGTTTCTTTTAGTATAATTATTGTATTAACCTTCTAAGCGGAAATCCTACCATTCTTATTCGACCAGACAAAGAGCTATACAATTACTGACTGATTTAGACAAGCTCAAGTATTTGCCCCCTTTCTTGTGTTGCATTTGGCCTTACAGTGTGTCTCTGACTCCCGAGGCCATTGTTGCCTGCATTTCCCAAGGAGGAAAGGGTTGTGATGAGTTGCCAATGTCCCGAATTCTTCACTCAACTTCACATGATACTTACAGTGAGGAATTTCTTATTTCATAATCTGAAGAGCTTCCTGGGTGTACTTTGAGGTTTTCTTAACACAATCTGCTTTTATTCATTGGTTTCAAGATAAGTTTGAAGCTCCACCATCACCTTCCCCCTCTTCAATTAACACAAAGACACGGTGGGTTTTTTTGCAATGACTACCCAGGTTTGCTAGAGCTTTTCATATATGCGATTCACAGAGATACACTAAAATAGTTTAAACTAAAACAATGTGAGCAATACTCATCTCACAGCTAGGCAACTGTTAATACGGCCAAAATAAATTAAAATCATCTCAGTCTGAGACTAGCCTGGAAAATCCTCATTCCAGCCTTTGTGAGTTCTTCAGTTATTTTTTGCATGATGTCATCACCTCAGTGGCACAGCTGGAGCTGTCATACCATGCCACAACCTGTGTGGCGTGTACTCTGAAAGAGTTTGTCTAAGGGTTCCTGTTCTGGATATGTTCTCTGGGGTCTTTTCAAGGAATAGATTAAGTGGATATTTTGGCCTGGAAGATATTTCCAGTGACGAGGTAGCCAGGGAGTCTTCTCTCAGTTTTTCCATGCACCTGAAGGTTTCCCTTGGTATGTGACCTCTCTTTGTACTTTGCACTCTTACCTTGTATCAACAAGAAAATTAAAGTGAGGACTGTCCTGTATTCCCAGGGCAATGCCACACAGTGCTGCCCGGACATTTAAAAGGTCACCAAAATCACTGGCCTGACACGACAGTTTTTCTCCTCAGAAACGTGTGATTAACTCAACGGTTAAAAAAAAAAAAAATAAGGAAAAGAAAAAACCCTAAAAGATTTTTCTCTCTCAGAGAGAAATAAAATTTCAGAGCAAAGGATTTGTGCACACCTTTATGGCTGATGCCCCACCTTCAATGTGGGATTTCCAATTATTTTTAAAACTTTTGCCTTTAATAGTAGAATGAAGCTGTGTGAATATGAAACACAGGCAAACAAAACCCAGTACATTAGTCACATCATTTGGTGTTGTGCTGGCAGGCATCCAAATATCACAGTCATGATGGTGGAATATTAACTTATAAAGAGCACAATAACACAAATTATTGGAACTTAAAGTTCTCCTGTCCATCTCATTTGCTTGATCAGTAGCAGATGAGTACAAAGGCTACTTACTCAGATCTTAAATGCAAAGATTAATTTGGAGCTGTTGAAGCAAAATTTGCTAAATAATCTAGAATTTACAAAAAAGACTACTGCCTATTTTTTTTTAGTTTGGCAAAGAAGCTCTGTGGGCTTCTGGCTCTATAAAATCGGATTCACAGTCAGTGTAAATAGGCATCATGGAAGCTCACTGGTGGGCCCTCAAGGGGCAGCTGGTGTAAACTGAGTAATCCTAACAAATTCAGTGGAGTTGTGGCGATAGAAACTAGGTGAGAATATGGCTCCTATTGTTCCATTCATGCCCTATTGCTATCGAGCAACATGAGAAACAGTATCTGCCCACGTCAGACTTCTGTGGCCATGTGAAAAATTACAGTGACAAAAGCATACTCTGTGCTGCCTGCATTTGAATTTTTTTCTGTTGCATTATGGCAATTTGTGCATTCAAGATTAACATTCTCAGTTTTAATGTGTTTGCTTACATGAAATGCAGGTTGTAATTAAATTTCAGGCTGCTTAATTGTGCCTTCATTTGTATAAATTAGAATGTTGCTATAGAAAAAGAGAAGAAATAAAACATCTTTCATTTTCATTTCCCTCTCAATATTGTATCTGAATTAATAGTTAAATAAGAGGAAACAAAATATTTATTTTTTTTATTTTTTATTTTTTTTTTGAAGAATAGGTGTTAATTAGTATTTCACAGCCTGGGAAGAATATGTTGGCACAGAGCATGTATCAGTTGCTTCACAAAAACAAAATGCTTCAATAAAAAGAATTCAAAGACTTTGCTTCATCCTGCTCATTACGAGTAATTGGAGCCAGCTCTGAGAGGAGATACAGACTTTTCAGATGAGACGAGTAGAATTAAGGCACCTGAATCCAAAAGGACCGACACAGAAATTTCTTTTGCTTGGACTAAAGGCAGCTGAATTGATGGAACTGAGTTCCTACTAAACCATGTCAGGTTTCAGACACAAGGCAGTCTCATGTTGTGGGTAACAGGCTGATTATTGCGTTGTCTTCCCAGAAGCAAGAAGTTTGCCCATGGGCATTCCTCTCCTCAAAGGATGAAAAACTCATGTCAAACTCTTTGCTAGGGATGGGGTTACAGGGAAACAATAGTTTCTCTGCCTTTCCTCCTTTGAAATTTGGCTGGTGGGAATTCATGGAGATCATAGTACTATATAAAGGTTTGGATAGAAAGGGACCTTGCAGACTATCTACTTCCAAGCCCCCTGTCATGGGCTGGGACACCTTCCACTAGCCTAGGTTGCTCCAAGGCCCATCCAACCTGGCCTTGAACACTTCCAGGAATGGGGTATCCACAGCTACTCTGGGAAACCTGTTCCAGTGCTTCACCACTTTCATAGTAAAGAATGTTTTTCTAATGTCATGGACAGGTGTCCCTGCTCAGGGGGGTTGGAACCAAATGGTCTTTAGGGAGTTTTACAACCTAAACCATTCTGGGTTTCTATGATTCTACGATGGAGCATAAGGTTAAAAATTTTCTTGACAGAGAAAAAGCAAAACAACTATTTCAAAAGCTGAGAAAATTATGAAAACTCAGTCAATATTCACTGGCTCCTAGCTGAGATGTCTTTTGATAATTTATTTGTTGTTATTGCTGTGACGATTTCTGATATTCTAAATATCCTCATAAATCACCTGCACATTATCTGAGGACCAGCTGTCAGTGAGAGAAAAATTTTGAATTCTTCAGCAGATTCTTGTTTTCTTGCAATGGGGTCTGAAATGAAAGAAGTTTGTGTTCATATTAGCCATGACAGAAGGTGTTACTGACAGGTGAGGTTGGTTGTGAAGAACACATTTAGCTATTAGGACAGAAGGGCCTCGCAGCAGTAAGGCATGACTGGATCATGATCTCTGTGAAAAAGCAGCAAGCAGATGGCTCCCTGTGCTGTGGGGATGGTCCCAGGAATAAGATGTTGCTAGGACAGAGATTTTGATTCTAACAGAGGAGCACACACTGCAGGCACTGCTGGGTCTGACTTCTGTAAGGTTTTCTTGCCTGAGCTCATTACACTGAAACTAATGGGCACACTTCACAGCAAACAGGCACCATGCATGGAGGCAGCTATTTTAGATGCAAAGCAGACAAGGATGACTTCTTTGAATGTTTCTTTTGTATTAACACTGACCTGGTTTGTCTGTAACAAGACAAAGCTCATACTGCATTGTACAGGACCAGCATTTCTCCAGGCTGACATAAACAGCATCTTCAGTAAAGTCTCTGTGCTCAGCACTGTCCCCTGGCAGTAAGGCCTAATGGTAGACAATGACCTACATCCATAGCATTCTGTTCCCATTCCACTGCCCTGTGGGAAGGTGATCACACACGAAACAAGTTGGGAATGGATCTGAAGTTGTGCTACGTCTTGTACCATGCATGGAAATAGTGAGGGAATTCGTCAGACAGCCCGTGCACAGGATAGTCCAGGGAACATCACTGTTCCCAGGGACATCCTTTGGAACTATTTATCTCAGCAGAATTATATGTCTGCAAAACCCAGCTGGAGTCTTATGTTCAGTAACAGAAAACAGAAAGAGTTGTTTTTTTCATTCAGTGGTTACACACAGGTTAAAGAATGAAGCAGAGGGACTAATTAGTCCTGAATCTCAAACTAAATTCCCTTTCATGGGTTTGGGGTGAGGAATATTGTCAAAGGCATTTTTAATTGCCCAGTTACAGTTGAAGGTGACTCAAGTTAACAGCTATTTATACTTATCTTTAAAAATCAGGGTCTACATGAAAAATGGGAATAACCCATTTGTTACCCAATCTGTTCTTTTTTTTTTTTTTTTTCCTCATTTCAAAGTATCACAGTAAGGAGAAGAAAAATTTAATCAAATCCTTTCTAACACATACTTTCACATCTTAGAAGGTGAAATACAAGGGTTGTGAAGGGAATGAAACAGTGCTTTACAAACCCCGAAATTAACTCTTTGTTAAAGAATGCTCACTAATTCACTAAGTCTGAGACTCAAGAAGCAGAGTCCATCTCCATTGTGCACCCAATGACTGTGTATTCCTGGTCTGGTAACCCCACTTGGGTGTCACGACTGCAGTTTAGTTTGGTGTCCTGCTACAGAGGTGCCTTTGACAGAGCAGTACAGTGTTGCAACCAAGAAGCAATGTAGATATGCCAGCAGTCCATACCCTCATTTACTTTTTGGGATAACCCATAGTCTCACCCTAACTTTGGAACTGTTAGTTCTTTATTCCAGGTCTCTAGTTTTCTCTCTTGGATGTATTTTTAATTTTATTATTTTTTAGCACATGCTCTTTGTGCATCAATTATGCAAACCACTCTTTTGCTGTGGCAATTTCTATTATCAAGCAACATATTGTTATCAGTAGACAGATTGAATTATATATTTAAAAAACTTATGAATATTCATACTACGGTTGGACTCTCATACTTCAGTCAAAGATCCCATAGTGCAAGATGCTGTACAAGCCACAGATTTTCCCTCTATAGTTTTAAAGGTTAGCAAAATAAGGTGTTAGTAGCAAAACCAGTAAATTTAAACTATTGTGTTGTAATTTTTTTCCTGCATTTTTGGCATGGAAAAAACCTATGACCAAAGCATGAGGTACAATCGAACAAGTTCCAGGATCAAGCAGACTTGAGAATGGCAGTTTCAGCTGCTGGTCAAATTTATCTTTGATCCACCAGTAGAAGCATTCTTAATCAGACTGTTCAGTCTTTTTAAGCCTGTTTGACTCATCACTATTCATGAAGGTGAAATCATTTCACATGCAAAATTAGAATGACCTACTTGATAAGCTTGTGATAAAAATGTAGCTGACTACAGCAGAGCAGCAGCTCTTGCACCTGAGAGATAAGTCAGGCTGAAGGATGCACTTCTTTCCCTTGGCTTGGAAGGTCAAGAGGCAGAATTTGGGTGTGTCACTTTTCTGTAGCATTGGGTGTACGCTTTCTTGCTGCAATACAGACGGGCAAAGAATATGAATCGCTTCTGAACAAATAATTTGTTAATATTCATGTTAGAAATTTATTTAGCATTTAGGATCCTATGTGAAGTATTTTTTCATAAGATTTTACTGATAAAACAACAGAATTTCACTTGATTTTGAAAACAATTAATATGTACATTGAAATAAATCTGCAGGAGTTGAGTTTCTTCCTTGAATTTTTTGAGGAATGATAACTGTTGCATATATATTAACAAATTCACATGCATGCCAAACAGCCAAAATATTGAATCTGGCCAGAATAACATCTTTAATATCCTTGACTTTTTGTTTGTTTGTTTATTTTAATTAAAAAAAAAATAAAAATGCATCAGGGAACATCAAGCTTCCATTCACTTCTGTGAGTCTAGGTTTGTTTTGTTTCCTTTTTTTTTAGGGGGATGGAATATGCTTTTGAGGAAAACTGTCAAAAAAAAAAGAAAAAGGCTTTTTATTTTTTTCCCAATTAAATACCCCCTGGAAATACATATACTTTCTTTTGACAGATTTGTAAATGTCCCCTTCTAATACCATATATTTTGCTACATGTGTTCTAAAACCCATTTCACCAACTGTGTTTAATCTCACTTTGCCAGTGCTCCGAGCCAGCCAAAAGTCACACAGCCAAGTAGCCATGGCCATAGAAAATGAATTAACTCTGAGAAACATCTCCTTCCTTGTGTCTAAAAGGGCCTTTGAAGCTGTTTCTCTACTAAGGCTTATTGTCTGTGGTTTAGCACATTAGCATCAGACTAACATATTTTCATGATTTCTGAATCCAAATTAGCCCTTGTCATCCACTACACAATGAAAATATGTCCTAGTTTATTCAGTCATATTTTGTATCCTTCATGGAGTTAGAACTGGATTCCTGATCTCTTAATTGCAATTCTAAACCTTTAAGCATAAGACCAGCTTTACACAAGTTGGCCTTGCCAACAAAATAATATGCAAATTCTTTCCAAAAGAGAAAACAGACAATTGTGATGTTCACAGGACACAGTGACTTTGCAGTATTTCATTCTATGCCTCTCTCTTTTCTAACCTTTCTTCAGAAAATTGATGTGACTTTTCCATTAAAGCCATTTTTAATTATGTCACAATAATAAGTTTGTTTTATTTCTTCCAGTTGTTTCCTGCAATGTACTCTGGAAATGGTATAGTCCCTATTCCAACCAAGCAAGAAAGTCATCAGAGATGAAATTTACAATCATAGAATCTTTTAGGTTGGAAAAGACCTCCAGGACCATCAACTGTTAATCCAACATCACCAAGTCACCACTAAACCATGTCCCTAAGCAGCACTTCCATGTCTTTTGAACACTTCCAGAGATGGTGACTTCACCATTTCCCTGGGCAGCCTATCCTGATACCTGATCACCTTTACTGTGAAGAATTTTTCCTAATAACCAATCTAAACTTCCTCTGCTGCAACTTGTAGCTGTTTCTTCTTGTCCTGTTGCTTGTTCCTGGGAGAAGACACTGTCCCCACCTGGCTACGACCTACTTTCAGAGAGTTGTAGAGAGTGAGAAGGTCTCCCCTGAGGCTCCTTTTCTCAAGGAAACACTCCCAGCTCCCTCAGCTGCTCCTCATATGACTTCCTCCTTCACCAGCATTCTTGCCCTTCTCTGGACATGCTCCAGCCCCTCAATGTCTTTCCTGAATGGAGTGGCCCAGAACAAGACACAGGAATCAAAGTGTGGCCTCACCAGTGCCCAGTACAGAGGGACAATCACTGCCCTGGTCCTGCAGGCCACTGTTGCTGAT
>JAWWTY010000077.1:145552512-145562796 GCA_035222235.1 Margarornis squamiger | reverse complement strand
AATCAAAGTGTGGCCTCACCAGTGCCCAGTACAGAGGGACAATCACTGCCCTGGTCCTGCAGGCCACTGTTGCTGATGCAGCCCAGGTGCCATTTGCCTCCTTGCCCACCTGGGCACACACTGGCTCATGTTCAGCTGCTGTCAACCAGCACCCCCATGTCCTTTTCAGCTGGGCAGCTTTCCTGACACTCTACCCCAATCCTGCAGCATTGCAGGGGGTTTTTATGAGTCAAGTGCAGGACCTGGCACTTTTTTTTTAAATATAAACAGTCAAATGTAGCCTATTAAATTTGCATTTTTCAAAATTTGGCACCCAAGATTTCAAAGACATAAAGTACACCCAAAGATTTTAATCAGGGTTGTATTTAGTCTCATGAAGTGGGAACAGGTTCTGCCCTTTTGAGCTGAATTTCACCTTTTCCATACAAGTCAAAAACTGAAGAGAGTTTCACCCGTGGGTTTCGTCTGAGTTTTAAAAACTTCTTTAACTCCTGGAATATCTGTGTTTCCCCTAACAAATTATTTTAGATGTGTAACCTTATCAAAAGGCTTTTGAAACTCAGAGTTGATGTTAACCCCTGTGGTTTGCACATCTCACCATAGCAGGAATGACTTCAGAAATGCATTATCTGTTTCTTTGCTCTGCACATTCCATCCTGATGCAAGTGAAAATATGATGGCTATCACTGATACCTTTTTTCTCTCTCTCTGTTATAAAAGAAACAAACAGAGAACTTTGGTGTTAAAAGAGGTATAAATTTCTTACCCTGGCCTCTGCCTCCCCACTAGCTTCTACGTTGCTCTAAAATGCTGGGGTTTTTTTTTATCTTCTGTCCATTGAAATGTTTTTGGGAAAATCACCTGTGGTTATTTAGCCAAATAAAAGTCAAAGCCTACTGTTCAACTCAGTGATGAGTGACCAGCGAATGCAAAAAACCAAAATGCTTCACTACATATAAAGAACAAAAGAGGAAACAATAAATATTGGAGGAACAATTTAACTAATTAGATTTGAGTGTATTTTTTCAGCATCCTGTCTAACAATAGAGTGGTCATATTTCAGTCTCAGCAATATTTTTCTTTCTAGTCTACTGTGTTAATACAAGAAATAAGTTTCTTTTCTTTTTTAAATCACTGACACTGTAAATATCTGCCCTCTCATCCACCTAGCTATCATTGTACCTTACTGTTTCTCTTTTCTGCTGTTACCTTTCTATAAATTAAAAGTTACCTTGACTGTATTTTTTACAATTTACTGGAATATTTTAAATTTTTACTGTCACTCAAGCTGTTCCTTTCCTGCTTTTGGGAACTTGACTTATTACCATCTTGAAGAGAAGATGAATGAACTACTGGATCATTATAACTGAGATGTATTCACGCAGTATTTATCCTTCACTTCTGACCTTTACAGGGGCCATGGAATGATCAGCTTCTCCCCTGGCCTCTTTTTTTTTTTTTTTTTTTTTAATTCTAGATGAGAGGTTTGGAGGGCACTTCAATTTTATTATTTTTATTTGGGAGGTATTAGCCTATGACACTAATAGATTTGAGCTGGATAAACCATGGCTCCTACTCATACTGGAAGTTTTGGGGCATGCAGTTCATATATCTTTCTTATACACTTATGATTTATGTACATTTGGGATAAGGAAAAATTTTTCCTTCAAGTTTTTAAGACTTGAAACAGTGGTAATGTCCTGGATTTTTTCAACAATAGGGTCTAATTTTATAGACTGCTAGGCTTTAGCCCTAATGGTATGAGAAAGCTTTTCTTGATATATGTTGAATAAAGATTTTTATGAGGACTTTCTACCAAACACCTGGCTGCCAATGACCCTGAACCATACAATAATCCTGTGTTCAGCTCATTATTAACAGTTATTCTGCTATTCAAAACACAGGATGTGAATAGCCTGATTTTAAAATGACACACAAGATGAATAGGGATCAAAAAGCAGCTACTCTCCTCATAACTCTGAAACCTGAGGACTGGTAGTGAATCAAAATGCTCTTGGCAGAGTCCAAATGGTTCCCAGGTTCCTGTAACTTACACTAGGAGAGTAGGTCTTTTAGAAGAAATTACAGGACTGTAACATTCTTTATGTACTTTTCAACTCTACCTTTGTCCTAGAAAACCCCTTTGAAAATAGAAATTATTTGATGGCACTGGTAAGTCAGAAGCCTTTGTTAAAGCTCATAGTAAAACTGGCTTTGCCTTTACAAAGTGATTATTTAGACCCCTGATTTTATATCTGGGTGTCTCAGTTCCAAAATGCTCCTGGTTGCAAATATACAAATACTATTGATGGTAATAAGAGGAGACTGAAGGAAGACCTCTTTGCAGTCTATAGCTTCCTCATGAAGGGAACAGGAGGAGCAGGTACTCATCTCTCCTCTCTGGTGACAAGTGATGCGACTCAAGGAAATGACCTGAAGCTGTGTCAAGGGAGGCTGAGTTTGGATATTGGGAAAATGTTCTTTACCCAGAGGGTGGCTGGGCACTGGAACTGGCTTTCCAGGGCAGTGGTCACAGCACCAAGCCTGACAGAGTTCAAGAACCATTTGGACAATGTTCTCAGGCACATGTTGTGACTCTTGGGGCTGTCCTGTGCAGGGCCAGGAGCTGGACTTGATGATCCTTGGGGATGCCTCCCAGCTCAGGATATTCTGCGATTATATGATTAATGGGAAAGGCTCTTCTACACCCACTAATGTGGAATGAGCTCTATTTTTAACCAGAGGGGTATCCTGAGGATTAATTTACCCCTGTATACCACCAGTCTTAGTGAGTCTCAATTAAAATCCCAGCAATAGTGAGTGAGAACTTACTAGCAACATTTCTGGAGCCTTTATTTCATCTATCTACACTCTCACCATGCTATGAGTTGCATGGAAGTCTTAGCTCTAATTCCCTCATTACCCTTCCAATTTAAATGTTTTGAAAGATTCAGTTCATCAACCCAAAATGCAATCAGCTCAGCCAGCTAAGTGAACACAGCGGAGAAATCTATACTGTTTGCCATGCAAAGAAGAAACACTGAGATTGATTCATTAGGGTCTGTCTTTCTTATGCTAACCTGCTCAATCAGAAAGCAGATCCTGTTGAAAATTTAAAGGACTTCCTGATAACTTAATAACAATATGGAAGCAGATGTTCTCTGTCAGCAGGTTTAACACTGTAGTTTTCCATTAACTTTGAATTCCCTGGTATAAATCACTCCTTTAAGTTGCTCAGATCTTAGAAGCAGAGGGCCTGAGACATGAAATCTCTTATAACTGGTCATGCCTTCTGTCAAGGGGACAAAAGAAAGAGAAGAGGCAAACAAACAAGCTAAATTAATTCTGCTGCAACATATTTAGCATGAAGGGGCGACAAAGACACAATCTGGGCGTACCACGGCTCATAATCTATCACGATCAGGATAATTTATTTCCAGATTTACTGCACTGCAGATCAGAACAAAGAGAGAAATCTCAAATGAACAAAGGACTTTTTGTGCATCTGCTATCTTTAGTAAAAGCCTGAACATTTATTTACAAACTCCAGACTTCTGTCTAGAGCTGGGCATTTACTTAACTGTGTGTCCTCAAAGATTTCTGCTCAGTTAATGAAGTGTGAATGGGTTTCAGTGAAGAGCACAGGGGTTTTTGTATTCAAGTTCTCCATAAATAAAACACTCTGGTCAGGATACGTAGGCATTCTAAATTAAAGATGAAGCTACTGTGTTGGATCATCAGGCCCACATCCTTCCAGCTCAGAAAAAAAATATTACCATAAATTGTCTCTTTTAATGCATGAACTGGTTGTTGAGAGCCTTACTGATTCACGGAAGAGCCTCTTCCCTAGTGCATCACTTTAGGGGTTGTCTGCATCTAAGTGAAAGTGATAGTGCAGTTACTGTGAGTTACAGACACTTGCAGCAGCATATGCCAACCCTCTTATGTGTTTCACTCAATGCTCCTGGACTGTGCAAACAATAAAGTCCTTCTAACTGCATTAGTCAGGCTTCAAATGCCTGAGTCATGGCCTCTATCTATAGTTACAATCTAATACTGACAACAGTTGAAAAGTTAATATTCTTTAGACTCCCTGTATTATATGTTGAATTTGCCTGATGATACACATGAGAGGGTTTTTGGTTGTTGTTTGATTTTGTTTGTTTGAAGTTTAATTATTGTAATGTAATTGGTGATCTTCTCATGATAGTTCCTTCTGGGACTCCCTCCTACAGACATTACCCATTCAGCACTGTCAGTCTGAGATTTAGCACAAGATCAAGATGTTTCCATGTAGGATTCTATATGTAGGATTCTACATATGACAGAGACGTCTAAATTCCCATTACAGTTATGGTTTGCTGATTAACCAGGATGGACTTGATTTCTTGATTTTTTTTTTTTCCGTTTTCTTTCTCTCCTTAAACAAAGACATTTAGTTCCATTTGAGATGTCATGGTGTATCCAAGGCATCCATTTACGTGTTACTCATCTAGGTCTGCTGGGAAATTTGCAGTCAGGAGTGATACCATGTCCTTGTGAACCTTGCTTAATCCTCGATATTTAACCCAGGGCAGAGGGAATTTCCATGTACTGTTCAGACTCCTACAGGCAGACATCTACATGTACGAGTCTTCAATTGTAGCTGAACTCCATCTTAGCTGTACAGTAAAAGCAACAAAGAAAAGCTATAACTTTAACTAAGGTGGAACCAGGTTGTGTGTTCTTTTCAAAAAAAAAAAAAACAAGTTTTTTTTTTTTTACCTAATCCTATGGTTTTAATGTGCAAGTGCTTTACAACCACATAAAGATTTCCCCAAGAAGTCAGGAAGGATTTTTACATGTCTGTTATGGTAGAGCAGCTGAGTTGAAGAGTTGTATGAAAACAGAAATATGCTGAAGTCAGTAGGATTCACTTTATAAAACTATAAAGTGGTGTGGTTTCAGCAACCAAGCCCCACACTGCCACTTGCTCACTCACACCAGCAGAACTGGGGAGAGAATCAGAAGGGAAAGGCTGGAAAACTCATGGGTTGAGATAAAGACAACTTAGTAGGGAAAGCAATAGCTGAGCACACAAGCAAAGCAAAACATGGAATTGATTCACTCCTTCCCATGGGCAGACAAGTGTTCAGACATCTCCAGGAGAGCAGGGCCCCATCACACGTAATGATGACTTGGTAAGACAAACAATATCACTCCAAACGTCCCCCTCTTCCTCATTCTCCCCCCCACTTTATATACTGAGCATGATGCCATATGGTCTGGAATATCCCTGTGGTCAGTTTGGATCACCTGTCCCAGCTGTGTCTCCTCCCAGCCTCCCTTGCACCCCCAACTTCATTGCCAGTGTGGTGGTATGGAAAGCACAAAAGGCCTTGGCTCTGTGTAAGCCCTGCTCAGCAATAACAAAAACAACTCTATATTATCAACCCCGTGTTCAGCACAAATAGAAAACACATCCCTATACCAGCCACTCTGAAGAAAATTAACTCTACCCCAGCCAAAACCAGCACATATGCCCACCAAATATTCTTTCTACACATCTATAACAATGAACAGGGAAACTGAAATGTTTAACTTGGCTCAGGTTTGTGTATTGTTTGGTTTTGGTCCAATACTTTCTAAAAAGATTGTCTAAAGTATAAACATGTTTGTTAAACATTTGCTGCTTTCCAATGTACTTCAATCCATATTTTATATTAAAGGTGAGTTTTGTTTCAGGGCTGAAAAATCAAAGCTATTGCTTTAGACATCGTAAACCACCTGGTTGAGCACAAGCCACTCATCATTAAGATTTGGTGCATTTTGCATGTGCACATCATCTGAAAAACTAAATTAGAATTGAACAAACAAAACAAGCAAACAAGCAACAACAACAACAAGAAAATGAAAACTAAGTTGTAGGTTTCAGCAATTTATGTCTCCTTCATCTTCAAACAGACTTAATGTGCTGTATTACAATCCAGCCAAATTACATTCAGATCAGCATGAAAACAAATTCAGGTGCACAATGGGCTTAATTACGCTTTAGAAAATAAGAGCATCACCAATAGCAGAAGGGGGCACTAGAAACTAGCAGCTACATTTTCTGAATCTGTTTCTTCTTTGGCAATCACCTTAACATTTATAATATGTATTGAAAGAAATGTATGCACATAGTCTCATTTATTAACTAGTTGCCCCTGCGCCCTTTCTCAAGGTCTTAGTGGATGTACTGTGATGTGCCTCCCACCTTCAGCCTTTACCTTTTTAACTGGTGTTCCTCAGCTGCTCCAAAGTTGCATAAGGGTTGGCCACCTCAGCAGGCCCAGCGGGGGTAATCGGGCTCTACAGCTGTTTCCTTTTAGTAAAATGTGAGAACATGCTTGCAGTGATGGAGAAATAAAGTGTTACCTTCCAAATAAAACATTATCTATTAACCCTTTAAAGGAGCAAAAACATTTGGAGCAAAGTGCAAAGCTGACTGAAGGGCTGAAAGTTCAGACAGTAGTTACATCTTGTTGGAACTTCCCTTCACAGAACCTGAAAGTTCTCTAGGAGCAAGAAGATTCCTATCTCCTCTTAGCATCAGCACCTCCTTGTCTTTCCAATGGTAACCAGATCCTTTTTACTTGTTACATTCAATTAGTTTTAATGAAGAATTCTAATTATCCCAATACTTTGGTGATTTCCAATTTCCTTTGATTGCAAGAATTATCTTAGGAAAAGAAAACTTTTCCAAACAAGAGGGATCTAGAAAATAGTGGATAGCCTCTTATCCTAACTGATTTAGAGATAAAGCTGTGCAGACTTTTTCTCCTGGTAATTATTTAAATTCCTTTGCCTTCACTCATTTTTTTTTTCATTCTCTGGCCCATCACCATTCAAACACAACAGGAAGCTCTTCTTAGAGTCATGGTAGGCTTTCTAACCTGAAAATAGTCTCTGTGCAATACATTTTCTCATTTTTTTTTCTTTGCTAATTTTAGGTGTCATGAGACTCTATCCCTTTGAGAAGCCGTAGACAGACCTTTCCATGGGCCAACAGGTTTTATAGCCAGAGATACCTTTTTTATTTTCTTTTGCCATCTGTTAGCCAAAGTAAAGAAGGCCTTTGACCCAAGAAGGCAACGTATAACCTAAATTTCATATTTTGATGATATTTGCATCTTTTGCTTGAAACAACCTAGTCTAGTGGAGGGTGTCAGTGCCCAAAACAGGGGGGCTGGAATTAGTTATATTTCAACCCAAACCATTCCAGAATTCTATGATTTTTCAATTCTTTTTCTAGCTCAAGTTTTCCATTTTTCAATTTAAAGTTATTATGCTTTTCTTTTGAAGAGACATTCAGAAATCTTTCCTCTTTCAAGTGTCCTGAAATATAATTAGAACGGGAAGGAAATATGCCTTAAAAATTTATATTGAGGGGTTATGGTGCAATTAGAGGTTAAGAAAATGCTAAAGGCATGGTGTCCTTTTAATGGAGGTTGGAATTCAGAGCATTTTTCCTCCTCGGGTAGAAGCAGGTATACAGGGACTTGGAAATGGATGCATGCAGGATCTGCTAAATGTGTTTCTAATTGTCTGAGTTTAATAATTGATAATATAGACGGAGCTTGTGAATTTTTCTTTCACATAAAAGATAATTGTGCCTGAGTATAGCATAGTCTGAAATTAAATGTGTTAAGTGCTCCAGGGACTAGCATGTACGTGCTGTGAAAGATCATTCCTCTTGATCAGAAGAAGCTAGAATATGTAACAACTTTTATTTATTTGGACTCTACTGGTATTCAATGGGCTAAAGCAGGGCTGGTGAGCCATGGTGACAGGTGACGTCCATTGTCTTTCCCATAAGGAAGCAGTAAAAGCTGTTGCCTACCTTCATTCTTCTTTTCTTCTCATCTGAAAGTTCAGTACAGGACCTCTGGCCTTCCAGGCTACTCCTTCTAAGGTGATCTGCCTTCCTTTTGTGCAGACATCTCTTTTATTCCATTTCTTTCAGTCTGCTGCACCTCAGGGAAGCAAAGAAGAGGCAAGAACAACTACTTCAGGTCTCTCCTATTTTCTACCCTGTTATGGAGGAAGAAGAAGGAGTTTTCAAGGACTGAGAGTAGCAAAGGGCACAGGGTGTATGAGTGATGTCTTAGGAGGATATAAGATCCTAAAAGTTTGGAGAAAACAGAAGATACGAAAAGACAGCAAGGGAGGAGAGGTGAAAGCTTTTCATTGGGGGAATCTTCCAGGAAACAGAGGTCAGAGTGCATCAAAAGGAAAAGGGATAAATTTATACTGAAATATGAAGGATAGGCAAGATGAGAAAGGAGGCAAGAGAATGAAGGAAAGGAAGAACAGAGAACTGTGGGTACAGAAGATCCTTAGTTCTGTGCTTTGACAGTTAAGTAATCATGCTAAAAATGGGTCATAATCTTTACATATTTATGGAAAAAGAAATGAAACAGGCCAATACAGCAGGAAGAATCTAGAAAATGGATAAAAGAAGAGAAAGTCTATAGACTACACTAAAACCTTTTTTCTTAATTTATTTTTCTAGATTTCCAGAAGAAGAGATAAGTGTGCAAAAAATAATGGTTAATAGGCAGCCATAATTTTACTAAGGATTTGTATTTGCAGAAGTCAATTTTAGGCCTGAATAGAAACCCCTCAAAACATGGAGCAGTATGGGATCAAAGGGCTTTGGATTAAGGTTCAATGAACGCTGTTGAGATACCTAATGATAACTTTTTCTAAAGGAAACTTTTTCTAATGTTGGACATTTATTATTGAGTAAATTATTAAGCACAAAGATAATTTTGCTGGTCTATCTTTCCCAGAATTTTGTGGTTTTCCTGAAGGGCAAGCAGCAAGGCACAAACTTCCAGAAGGCAAAGTGCAGTTCTTTTCTCTCAGTATTCTTCAGTGGGCTTTGCAAGAGTGTGCTCTTGGATCATCAAATAGACAGGCAATGAACTTTCAGGAGATGGATCAAGTTCTTCTGGGTTTATTCTGCTTTTTAATGATGCTCTTATATACCAGCCTAGACAGTACAAATAACATCATGCTGGCAAATCTTCAAGTGTGCCCACATTGAATGCTTTTATGTGTTTGAAATCACAAGATTTCATCTCTCTGTCAAAGGCACAGCAGTCTGTAATGTGTCTGGTCAGGTGCCTGCAATAACTTTCTTTTAATTCAGAGAATAAGCATTCCAGAAATTTAGACACAAATCCTCTATATGGGAATAACTCTGGATGGAAATTACCCCTCTGCTGCATTTCTGTACTAAAATTGGCTTCATGTAAAGATTTCTCACCCTGCTCAAACTCCCTTCCAGGCAACTCAAAGAAATTCAGTGAAGCACAGGAAGCTGCATGTCAACTAAAAGTAATAATAATAGTCATAGTTGTTATTGTTGTGATCATCATCCTTAATTTCTGTAAAAATCATAGGCAATAGCTAGCCATGAAATTAAGAAATTAGAATGAAATACACAATGCTTAATTTAAATGCAAAATTGACTCAAGGAAAGCATCTTTCTAGTAATGAGAAAATCTGTGTGAAATTACATCAACATAATAAAGGACACTGGTAAGTGCATGGATTCTTACAGTGAAGATAAACGACACTGATGCACAAGATTATCTGAAAACATGGATTAAAAAAAGTCACTACCTTATTATAGCAGAAATATAAGATATTAAAAATGACTCATTTATGAAAATTTAATAGTCATTAGAGCAAACCTAGAAATAAAACAGTGCTAGAAATATACTTGTGTTCTACTAAAGACATACTTATAAAATGTTTCTGAAGGCTTTCTAAGTGGTTAATCAATTGCAGAAGACTGTTCAAGAGTCTCTTCTTTCTCCTTGATATTACAGTCTCAATAGACCATTATGATCCTCAGAACAAAAAGATCTTTAGATCATTCATTTCTTTTGTGAGATATTATCCTTTTTTTCCATTCTTGAATTAGTCCCAGAGGTTGACGGTGTTACAAAGTTGAGCACAGAGAATTTTTGCTTTGATACAATGTCATAGACTCTATAAATAATTACCCTGCGTTTTCAAATAAGTCACTTGAAATAAAGGGCTTCATACTTTCATTTTAAAAAAAAGAACATGATCTATTATGAAAATTTGGTACTTTTTTCAAGAAATGTATGAATAAAGAACACCAAAATGTCCCTTGTAAAAGTATATTTCCTAAAAAACATGTTTCTTGAATTTGGATTCTAATAGCAACACTCCTTCTAGATAATTAATTAGCTGTATATGACAGAGAAAAAATCTGTCATTTTAGCT
>JAWWTY010000077.1:145523714-145552412 GCA_035222235.1 Margarornis squamiger | reverse complement strand
TTGACGGTGTTACAAAGTTGAGCACAGAGAATTTTTGCTTTGATACAATGTCATAGACTCTATAAATAATTACCCTGTATTTTCAAATAAGTCACTTGAAATAAAGGGCTTCATACTTTCATTTTTAAAAAAAAAAGAACATGATCTATTATGAAAATTTGGTACTTTTTTTCAAGAAATGTATGAATAAAGAACACCAAAATGTCCCTTGTCAAAGTATATTTCCTAAAAAAACATGTTTCTTGAACTTGGATTCTAATAGCAACACTCCTTCTAGATAATTAATTAGCTGTATATGACAGAGAAAAAATCTGTCATTTTAGCTCTTCTCATCAAAAGATAAATATGGACATGTCAACGTGAACTTACTGGGGGAAGAGAGGGAATGGTCCTTCCTTTCATCAGTGGATGAAAGTTCTGTAGAAATACCAAAGTGTTTGGTCCATTTTCCAATAAAAGCACTATGGTACATTCTGTGCAGTTGTAGCAGGATTATGGGAGTTAAGCTAAAAATGAGTTGCAATTATGAAATTCAAGCTTCTGGTTTAGTTCTAACTGTGGAGTATCTGTGTTCAGCACTGCCCCTGTGTGCACAACCAGGAGTCTTACTGGTGTGGTCCAGGAGGTTTCTGGACAGGTATAGATGAGGTAATGGATTGCCTTAAGACAGTATGAGAAGTCAAAACTAAGCAACTGACCCAGCCTGTACAAATAATTATTGGACTTGTTGTTACAGGAGCTCTTGAGATGGGAATTTAAAACTACTAATTCCACTTGAGTCAACTCCTCCTGCATCAGGTCCAATTTATATCTCTAGATAAGCTGAGTGAACTCCTGAGTGAAATATCCCAAAGACTTGAGTACATCGTTCTTGCTGGAGGAGGGTTGTGCATAATTAATATCATTGCAAATAGACAATAAAAATGTTCTCTTGCAGACCTGTTTGTGTATGAAACTCTTTTGTACCCAGTTAAGACATTCAAGACAAGTTTTGCATGTATTTAAGGTATATCAACAGCCAAGAGTTACATATAGACTGGGGTTGTCACGTCATTTGAGTCATCTGGCTTGCATGAAAAGAGCAAAACAGTGGTTTGGGTCATCTTTCTTGATTTGGGTGAAGATACTGATGCAAGGACTCCTGCAACAGGTGTTCCCCTCACCATCAGACATCATAATATTTGGGCAGATTAAATTATCATGGCATTACCCTCTACCAAGTTTTTTTTTTTCTTTTTCTTTTTCTTTATCTTTTTCTTTTTTCGTCCCTTCCTCCCTTCCTTCCTTTTTTTCCTTCCTTTCCTTCTTTTTCTTCTTTTTCTTTCTCTCTTTCTTCCTTCCTTTCCTTTTCTCTCTCTCTCTGCAGTTTTTGTATCTGTGTAACACAGTTCTGATCATTCATGTGTTAGTAAAAAAATTGCAAATCAGGCTGGAATAGGTATTGAGACAAATGATTGTAACACGGCAATAAAAGAACGTACCTCATGAGAGTGTGCTGAAAGAACTTGGCTTATTTAGCATAATAAAACAAAGACTGTCAAGGAATATAATTGTGATCTATAAATATGCCAGGGGAGTAAACATTAGTGAGAGACAAGTACTGCTAAAGGACAGTGTTTTTACATAGCTACTGTAAAGTAGCTAGGAATAGACAGATACTGAAAGCTAGATGTTGATTCCCATGGAAGAAATGAGACTTAAAAATATTCTGGTAAGAGTAATATGGTAAAGAAGTTGAGAATTTTATACTGAAGCTATTAGGTTTATGTAAAGGAACACATGATGCATGCCTGGGACAGAAAAACACTGGTCTTAGTGGCCCAGGAAGTCCCTTTTTTCCCAATGTTCCATGTTTCTTTTTCAAAATGTTAGAGAATTATAGTTTTCATCTGTTGGATTATTTTTTTCTCTACTAGATTGAGGGGTGTGGTGAAGGCCATCATCACTGCTGTCCTTTGTGATTTCCAACCTAAAACATAGGGCCCCAGGGTTATTGCAGTTTGAATACCTGTTTGGAGGCACCTTCCTGAGCCAGCCATGGTGATCCCTACTAACAGCTGTGCTTCCTGGGCTTGTGCACTGAGTAAAATAGGGTGGGTTCCGAATAATTCAAAACCTGAAGAAGGACTGAATTCCCATCTGATTTCAACCCTTCAACCACAGTCTGTATAGCCTTGATGGACATCATTATATATTATACAGTTTCAATAAACAAGGAAATCATTGATTTCTGATGGAGAGTGCTACTCTCACTCTGTGTTGGTAACTCTAATTAAAAATTTATTCAATTATTTTAACAAGCTCATTAAATTACTTACAGGAATCATCCCACTTAACTGCATCTGACAGCCTTTCATTTGGACAGGGCTACCAGTATTTCATTTAGCTGCCCTGCTCTTTGCTGCAAGGCACTGGTGGTACTACTTTCTGCATGTAGTGAACCATCTGCATAATGCAAAAAGCAAGAAAGGCATCTGCAGGTCCTGTCTGCATGTTTTAATAGTACCTCTCTTTGCTTAGACTCATTCCTAATGCCCCCTGTGAAGTGGGTTTCACATGCAAGATGGATTTTTCAGAAAAGAAAAAAAAATGTGTTGCGACACTTTTTAAAGTCATTAAATTGAATTTCTGCATTTTGTTATTAAAGGAAGATCTTTAGGCAGGAAGAAAAAAAATATATAAATTAAATAAACCGCCAGCTGAAGGTAATCAAAAGTCACATGCAAACAACCCTCTCTTTTTCAGAGAGAGTCTTTAATAATGACATTCACTCAGATTTCAACAGGCTCTGAAAAGCAGCATAGGAGTCTTATTAAAAGCAATCGCCAGCTTTTTGCTCATCTCATTGAACACTCTTCACTTCAATGAGCTTCAGTTCAGTCCAATTAGTCGGTGCAATTTAGTTTCTTCAATGCAAGTCACTGGGTTTTAATTGAGTCAAATTAGGCACAAATCAATAAAAGTCAATTCATACTAATTGTCTTCTATACAAATCAATAGGATTCAATTAAAATCAATGAGGGTCTTATTCAGTCTAACAACTGACCCGTTCCCCCTCTTCAGTTGTTATAAAAGAAGGACACACATTGTTCAGTATGGGGGTTCTTGACAAGTATATCTCCTTTAGTGAGGGAATACAAATCATTAGGGAAAGTATGGAGAAAAAGATATGTAACCGGGTTATCTTTTTCCAATTTCTGACTTTTCTACAGTGAATTTTCTGCAGTGAAATCTTCTCTTTCAGATTATGCAGGGGGTTGAATACATGTGCAAATTTAGACATACCTTCAAGAGAATGAAGCTATGAAGTCAAACTTAAAAAACTGATGAATGTATTTACTCTCATTCATAATGTTTATTTTTACCCCAAAAGTTTCTCCTGATTTTAAAATGTGTTGGTTCTAAAATGTGAACTGTTTTGTTAGCCATGGATTTATCTACTTAGCTTAACTGACTGCACCCTCCTGGGCTGTCAATCTATGGAGTAAGAAGTCTTCCAGTTAAGACCTTATTGCATTTAGGTCTATTATAAAACAAACCTTGCTATAAATAGAAGGGGGACAGTATACACTATGATAACTACAGAATCATCAAGTTATGTGCTGGCTTTGGCTGTGATAGAGTCAATATTCTTCGTAGGAGCTCATACAGTGCTTTATTTAGGATTTGGAACAAAGATGGTACTGAAAACAATAACGTTTAAGCTGAGCAAGCACTGTTCAGCAAAAGCTCCACACAACCCCTCCCAGTGTCTGAGCATGCTCACAGTTCATAAGTGGAGGCTTTTGCATTCAGGTGGGATTTAATGTGTTTTGATGTGTGCCCATTACCTCTTCTCCTGTCAGTGAGCACTACTGGGAGGAGTCTGGTTCCTTCTTCTCAGGTGTTTATACACAGGGCTAAGATCTACCTCTTTCCCTGGCTAAACAGTCCCACCTCTTTCAACCTTTTCTCATATGATAACATAGATAAATAGCAAGAATAACTTACATAGCACAATGTCCCCACACACACACTATTACTACATGTAAATATAATTTCTACAACCATATTTCTGAGTTGTGTTTTTGAATCCAAAATTTTCCTTTCATAATTAGCATCCGATACTCATTAAAGACCTGTATTCTTAGGAAAATAGAAAGAAGAAAGCACATAACAAAAGAAGTTAATGTAGGTTTTCCCTACAGATGATTAAGCATCCAGTGTATTTAGGATATGACTAAATCTGCAAGGTTCCTCAGAAGACAAGACTTGATTGACTGAACAACCTGGTCGAGTGGAAGGTGCCCCTGGCCATGGCAAGGAGGTTGGAACTAAAGTCTTTTAGCTCCCTTCTAAACCAAACCATTCTATGGTTCTGTGATCCTGTGGTGACTCTTGGTAAAAAATGAGGTCCAAAGAATGACACTTGACACAGTTCAGGATCACTTTGGAAGTGATACTTGCCGTGGAAGGCAATGATTACTGTTTTAAATTGTAAGGAGCAGAGATACTACCTTTATTTCAGATTACAAATTATGTTAGACTTTTTTTTGTTTTTCCTTTTTTTGATAGATTGATTAATATTCATTTTACATTTCTATAACACCTGTGTTTTTGAAGAAGAAACTTTTTTAATTGTATGAGTGATACCAGTGTATGTCCTGAGCAGTTTTCAAAACATGAAAGTAGAATTTGAATGTAGATTTCAATATATAGGTACAGCATGGTATATTGCTTCATTTTGGGCAGCTTAACCCCGAATCCTTTATTTTTATTTAGCTTATTTATTACATGCAATCAACATTTCACAAACACTAAAAATACCCCTGATGTCAGTTAGATGTTTGAAATAAATTAATTTAATCAGCCTTATTCATAAAGAATGAATGTTGTCCTGAGAAGGCATAGAATTGAAACAGGTCTCAAGTGTAGAGATCTATCATAATACTTGATATTGTGAGCTAATAAAAAAACAAAGTATGTGTACATAATGAAAGCACAAAACCACCTTTTTTACAGTATGTGTAGCTGTAGTTGGATAAATTCTTAGGCAACAGCAAACAAGGACAAGTATTAAAAATCTTCAGTTAAGATTTGCAGTGCAGTTCAAAAAGTGTAATTGGAAATGCAGTGCTGGGTTTGTGGAGTGGCTTTTGTGTGATATCAGATTGTAGTGTTGGATCAAGCTACTTATGTTAGCCTATTAGAGACAAGATTATTAAAAGTTGAATCATATCCTAAATGGCTTTCAAGCTTGAAATAAATTAGAATGTTTTCTGTTTTTTACTCAAAGTGAAGTCACAAGTGAAAATGAGATGAAAACTTCTGCCCTAGAGCCTCATAAGAACAATAAAACTGTTTCACAAATTTCTGCCCACTTGTACATCTCCAATTTCAAACCAAATACCTTGTTTTCCATTATATAAACACTAATTTGTACCAGATTGTTCTTGCTCATGCTGTGTAGTAACTATTTCAATGTCTCTACTGATGTCAATAGCTTTATAGGAGATTAAAATACCACCTGGCTTCCTGCAGGGATCATGTTATAACCTAAGTATGCACATTTAAAAGTAATATTCAAATTATTATGATTTTGAGGCCCTTTATGAGAAAAAAATGTAGAAGTTCTCATTTGTTGTTTTTTTTTATTTCTACTGTGGAGATATTTATTAAGAAAAAGGAAGGACTGATAGAGGTTTTCTTAGCCTTAGGTATATTTAATGTTCCATTATTTCAAGTGCAGCCATGGTTTATGAGAGTCTGTTACCATTTCACAATGTTCCTGTTAAAGTGGATGCTGAAAGGCAAAACCTGGTGGAGTCAAATAGATTTGGAGATAATATTGTTCCTAAATACTTCTTGAATTGATAGGTAGACTGAAAACAAAAATGAAAATAAACCCACAGATTATACATGACTATATCTTTTGAGAATGTACGTAAATTTAGAAATAGGAGCTGAAGGAACAGATAAGAAAATCAAATTAATGTTTTGTTGAAATACCATAAAAATTCATCAAATATATGATAAGCAGTTTTATACTATATCAAAGGGGTTGTAAAAAGGACAAAGTACCAGAAACTATCAGTTGCTCAGATCCCCATCCAACCCGGCCTTGAACTCTTCCAGGGGTGATGAGGCCCAGCTTCTGGGCAACACGTTCCAGTGCCTCACCACCCTCACAGTAAAGAATTTATTCCTGAGATATAATGCAAACCTGCTCTGTCAGTTTGAACCCATTTCTCCCTTGTCCTGTCACTCCAAGCTCTTGTAAATAGTCACTCTTCCTCTTTCTTGTAGGATTCCTTCAGGTACTGAAAGGCCACAATTAGGTCACCCTAAGCAGTTTCTTCTCCAGGCTGAACAATCCCATTCTCTCAACCTTTCCCCATAGGAGAGGTGCTCTATCCCTCTAATCATCTTGGTGGCTTCCTCTGGAATTGCTCCAATGGGCTGATGTCCTCTCTGTGCTGGGGACCCCACAGCTGGATGAAGTACTCAGTTTTCTCACTGTCATTTCTGCATCCATAAATCTGTCTAAAAGTCAATAGGATGGGCACAAGTAATCTCGAAAGGGTGGAAGGTACTGTTCAATGAGAAGGAAAGTGGCAGGAGAGAACTTTGCAACTTTCACTCTTCCAAAGCAGGATGTTTCATGATACCAGCAAACACCCTCTATAGTTGCCCATTAGTTCTTTCCAATTTTTCTCTGGAGTTGTCTTGTAGTCGAATGTCTTTTGGGTGTGAGTTTGCTGACAGTTTAGACATGGGGAGGGTCTGAAGTATGTAAGAGTAGGTCTATAACACTTGTTTGGAATGTTAGTAGATAAGACATATGGGAAAGGTTGGCACTTATTCTGAGAAAGAATTGTCCCTCTGTTCTCTGTTTCCTAAAGGAAGAGAAACATTTAGAATCCAAGTGCCTGAAAATACGAATGGAAGTAACTTACTGAAAAAATGAAAGGTTGCAATACTTAGAACTGGTAGAGGATTTAAAAAGAAAGCTTTGACTAAAGACTGAAAGATCATGCATAGACCAAATCCACATGTTCTGATGACTTATTTCTGGTTTATTTTTCCCATATAAGTTAGATTTGTATCATTAATAGTAACAAAATTTCTACCTAATGTCTTAATCCCTTCAATAAATTTACTTGTTCTTTGGAGAAGATCAAATTTCTGTAATGACTAAACCAAGGGAATAGGGGCAATTTGGCTGAGGTGAGCATTAAGATTATTCTGGACCTGGGGCATGAGACTCATACATATAACATTGCAAAGGTATTTCCTGCCCACTTTCTGAACCCAAGTGACTGCCAGGTCCTCATAAACTATAGATCTCATACACCCAGTCTCTTTCCTTCTCATCCTTTTTGCAGCTGTTTCTATACACAGGGATGCAAGATATGAAGTAGGGATTACACAAAGCCAGAACCTCCTCGGTTAACTCATTTGGCTTCTTCCCCAATCTTTTTTGAGGTTTCAGTAGAACAAATGGGATGTTCTGGACTGCACAGCAGTCAAGAGAAGAAATTTTGTTTGAATTCTGATTTTGGCAAGCATTGTTATAAATGTGGCTTAGGAATGTAAAGGGTGCCTGGTAAAACCAGCTTTATTTTGTTGGGGTCACCTCCAGTGGTGGTAATTGAGCCAGCTCCATTTAATAGCTGTTTAACTCTCTTCCCCTTCAGTGTCACATTGAATCAAAAGTTCTCATTTTTATTTTCTTTATGCTTTATTTCAAAGCTAAATGGACTGTACATATTACTGGTCTTAATCCTTCATGGAACTAGTGCAAATTGACATTTTCCACATCCCAGGGTAAGACAAAGATTAATTAAAACCTCATGCTGGTCCATTATCCTCCTTTTTAATTTTGTTTCTAATTCCCATGAATATTAAGCTAACTTTAAAATTATTCCTCTTCCAAACATGAATAAATCCAAGCATCAGACTCAAAAAGAAACCCAAAATACCCCTCAGGAGACACTCATGCATTGGTAATGTCCATGACCAAGCGATGATAGGAAATTTCCCAAGACATCCAGCTCTCTAGCAAATCCCAAGCCAGTTTTGCAGAGTTCAGATAAATAAAGATGAATGTCCAAATTTCTAATAGCTCAACCAATTAAAGACTTTGAATCATGGTCATATCCATCTTAAAGGATTACTGGAAAGAAAAAAGCAGTGGAGTTGTGAGGAAAGATGAATGGGAAAGCACTGTTTTCAATACACTACAATTTCATGTTATATGGAAGGATATTATATTAGCTATTTGTGTGTGTGTTTTTGTGTGTCTTCTCAACCATAATAAACAGACCCAATACAAGAAGTTAATTTGGAATAAGGTTTTCACAATAAGTCCCCTTTCTCTTGAGGAGAACTGAGGAGGTAGGGAAGGATGATGAAGAAATTTGGCTGTTGCTATCTTGGACTTTTACTACTTTCATTATTGGCCATAACTTTGAGGAAAATATCTTTTGCTTTTGATAATTGTTATTATTAAATAGAGAAATTAGGCACCTTAAAACAAACAGAAAAAATTATGCATGTAAATAAATGATCTGCAATATTTTGAAGGTTGAATTGTAAGTATATTCATTTCAGAATTGCAAGTATAATCACTGAAAAATCACTAGAAGTTTGAAGAATTACAGATATATTTTTCTTATATTTATCTTTAATCATCTGACTGTACTACACAAATATTTATCTTTACTGTTTATAGGATTTTTTGTGTTCTTAAATACTCAAGAAACAGCCCGGGGCACCATCCAGCCCCCTTTTATATCCCACCTAATATAAGATCCCTACTATGGATATGGAGATTTCTCCATTCCTGACTATGATCAGTCCAAAATGCCCCATGCTGGGGGACAACTCAAGAGTGTCACAGCTCTGTTTCTTCTCTAGTAACCATGGGCAAATGGAGAAAATAGAGATGTGGACACTGTGATGAGGGTGGCAGAGAGGTGTAAAAGGGCACAGGTTAATCTCTGCCACACTGTATAGGGAGGCAGGTTTTGCTCATGGGGAAGGAAAACATGGGCCACACAGTGGGTGAATAGGTTTTACCTTTTTTCTTTTTTTTAGATCTTTTTCTTTTCCCTACTCCAGGTCCTATCACTGTTTTCACTTGGTCCATTGCTTTACATGTCCATGGATGAGTGGAATGTTTTCTCATTGGATTCTCATTTCATAGGAGAAACACAAAAAAGTCTTTGTTCCAGTGAGGAAAGGAAGAGTACAGTGCAGTACACCCCCTTGTAACTTGTCACAGAAGTGGAGTTCACTTTGCCCGTATGCTCATACCTTGTCCAGTTGCAGGAGGCAATCTCAGCCTTATTATTCCTTATGAAAAATCCAGCACAGAGCTATGAAAATCCAGAGGCGGCTATCATTTGTTATATCTTTTTAGTTTTTTTCACTAAAAGTTTTATTTATTCACAGACTTGTCCTTTCCAATAATTCTTACTGTCCTGCTCTATTAGTCTTTCACTTGTATGAATTGCCATCTAGCAGCATTATCACATTATGCTGTTATTAAAAGGTAAAAAATGTTATAATTAGTTTAGAACAGAGAATTGAAGATGCAATTCTGACTGTGCTCACATTACATCTGTTATAAAAGTATGTGCTGAACCAGATTGAATAATACAATTATACAAGATTTGCTGCCATGTAATCATATTCTCCTGACAAAAGTCAATTTATACATCAATTTGTAGTGTTTGAATAACTGAATAATACAAAAATACATATTTTTTTTTTATTAAAACCTTATATAATCAGAAAGTCATGAGTAGGAAAAGTCATATAAATTATTTAATACATTTTTTAATATATTTTCTACACCGTTATAACTTATAAAATATTTTTTTGTCATTACACTGGCTAGTTCATAGATGGAGAACACACAATTTATTCTAGCACACGGGACTAGCAAAAACCCTTAATCTTGCTTTAATTCTGTTCTGTTCTTCACAGCACATCATCACTGTGTCATTGGGGTCTTTTCTAGAAATTAGTGAAGCAGTGTCATTAGGTCTTTTCAATGCAGAAGTCCCTACTGTCTTTTTCTTTTCCACATTTCTCAAAGAAACCTCCCCAAAATATTAGATAAAGTTTTTGGTTTTTTTTTTTCTTAATTTTTATTAATAATGTTTGGTTTTTATTATGCAGGAAGCGATCCAATATGATCCCATTTCCTACCTGGAATGGAAAATTTCAAGGAGTCTTAAAGATCTCCTGGTGTAGCCTGGGCAACAGTTATAACCCCCTCACCTGCCTATTCTGGCATTCAGTTCTACCTACATGCACTGCAGGACATGCAGCTGGGGATGCATGTGGGGTCACAGGTTCTTTATCAATGGACAAGGCATTTCTTGGCGAAAGTAGTTGGAAAGTCAATGCTGCTGAAAAGCCTATTGTCTTTCTGTGCAGTGTTGTAGGAGCTTGTGTGCCACAGGGAAAAAGAGAGGGAACTGCATGAATAAAAATACATACTGCACCGGGGACACTGTAAATGACAAATGCAGCTTCAGGGGAAAAAAAGAAAATTAAAAAAAATTCAAACCACAAAATCCCCATAGATTGTTCCTTTTCCCTTCCTGTATACAAATCTCTACTTTTCACTTTTTAAATTTTCAATGTCTTGGATAAATAAACTGTTTTTCTTGTTAATGCCTTTGTAGCTTATTTCTTCTTTTGCAGTAATTACTCATCTGTATAGAATTTTAGAAATGACGATAAAAAAGAGCAATGTCACTCGGGTGATGCTGCTTTGAATAAAAATGGATTGGCAAAGAACAACACTGGTAAAATTAAAAGCACTGCTATTAATCAGCTGACCTGGCTGTTATTAACTCCAAGTCACTTGTGAACTGGATAATCTAAGCAATTATTAAAGCATGAATGTGAATTTAGCTAATGCCCTCGTCCTCCACATCATTATCTTAGGCATAATCACCCTTTGGTCCTTGAACGTCTTTTTCATCTGAGTGCTGAAAATTTCAGAGTGCTGTTTTCTTTAATGACTAAAAGACAAGGCAAAATTCCCACCTCACATGGATTCTATGTTTTCCAGTGTTCATCTGACATATATGGAGGTTTGCTAACCCATTTATTAAAAAAATAAAATATTTAAAAAAATAAAATAAAAAATAATATAAGCCAATGCATTTTGCAGTAGCAATTTTGCACTGAAATATTTTAGGTCTAAAACTAGACTTGTGAGTACCTCATGTCAGCTGTGGGAAAAACTTTGCAAAGACAGATTTATTCTTCCAGGGAAGATGTTGAAGGCAGGTTGGGTAAATTGCCTTCTTCTATTGCCTATCTCTTTTCAGTGCCTGCAGAAGGCTCCATGAGTAGCCAAGGCTCGATATCTGTGCTGAATATTGAGCCCCATCCCAGGCTGCAGGGTGGGCTGAGAGAAAAGGAAACTCTGTGTTCTCATCCCTGACAGTGATCCATTGTGTAAGCTGAACAAGGCATTCTTTGCAGCCTTCTCTTCTCTTTCCCTGGGACCTTGGTTTGTGAGTTTGTCATGGCAGTGAGTCTTCAGCCATGTCTTAGTTCCTTTTATCACTATTAAAAAAACATCTAACAAACAGTTCAGGCTGTTCCACTCTCCAGTAGCATCCTTTCTTAACCAATTAATGTTTCCTTGAATCCTACATGATAATACTAAAAAAGGAGCAGCCGCAACTCTAGATACACAAATAATGTTGTGTAACTCAGTTTTAAAACTACTCATATCTACACACATAATTATAATGGGTGTTTGTGTGTGTGTGTTGTTGTTGTTGTGACCAAGCACCTTGTACATAGCAACAAAGTTATATTCCTTTTAAATTTTTCGTGGTGGGAATTAACTGAAGTGTATGTGTCCCTGTGTTGCTCTATTAGAAAAGAAAAAATAATAATTAAAAAAAAAATAAAGGAAAGAGAGGGAAGCAAAGGGAAGGAAAAGGAAGGAAAGGAAGGGAAGGACAAAGTCTCTTGCTTTTATACTTCTTGAACTAATAATAACAATCATTTGAGGCAACCTGCCACAGAATGGCATCAGTATCCCTTTTGCTAAAGTTTAAAGAAATAATCTCAACATAACTTACATTCAGAAAAAAACAACTGTGACCTCATTTGCTGAGATTTCTTTTAGCATTAATGACTGCATTCCCCTATCTGCTGACATTCGACATGTCCTAGGGTTTACACTTGGTCTCTAGCACTTGCTCTAGTAGCACAGAAGTCTTCTGCAAGTCCAGTTGGATATCTATGTGTTTTGTACTTACCAGTACACACCAGTTCAGGCATCTTAGGGAGCTTCAGGTGATTCTTGATACCTTTATTTGACAATTGACAGACTGTGATTTTCCACAGACTAGTTATTCAGCTTAAAGCAATTAAATTTGTTTCCTTGTGATTGTCCCCGTGTTTGTTATCTGCACTGAGATCCATCTAATAGAGCTGTTACTAGTGTTATGACTTAAATCTGAGCAAGAGCGAATGGCAAGATATTCAGTGTAGTTTTTGAATCTGGGGAATGACTTAGCTGCCTAAGGACAGGCCCTGGAAGTTTTTGAGATAAGCTATGGTATCTCACAAAGAGACTCCATGTTGAAATACCTAATCTCTGATTATCTAATGTATTTTGTGTACCACCAGGTGCTTATGTGTGGGAAAATGGATTAATTTCCTAGTGATTATTGTATAGATATTTGTCTCTGAACCAATCATCTGTTGTGAGTTAACCCCTATAGGCAGCTCAGCCCCACACAGCCACTCACTCACTCCTCCCCAGTAGGTTGGCAGAGAATTGTAAGCACAAAAGTGAAAAACCTCAGGGGTTAAATTAAGGACAGTTTCATGGTTAGATCAGAAGCCGTGCATGCAATCAAAGCAAGCCGAGGAATTAATTCACCAGTTCTCATGGACAAGCAGGTGCTCAGCCATCTCCAGGAAAGCAAAGCTTCAACACGTGTCACAGTGACTTGAGAAGACAAACTCCATAATTCCAAATGTGTCTCCTCATTTGTTTCTTCCCCTCAGCTTTATATGCTGAGCATGCTGCCATACAATACGGAAAATGCCTTTGATCAGTCCTGATCAGCTCTCCCAGCTGTGTCCCCTCCAACCTTCTCGTGCACCCCCAGCCCCCTCGCTGGGAGGGAAGCGTGAGAAGATGAAAAGGCCTTGATGTAGTGAAAGTGCTGTTCAGCAGTAACTAACTGCGACATCCCTGTGTTATCAACACTGTTTTGGTCACAAATCCAAAACATAGCATCATATGAGCTACCTTGAAGAAAGTTAACCCTATTCAAGCCAAAACCAGTGCACTATCCTTTAAAATGTGTGGAGAGGAAAGACAGAGTAGTGTACAGTTGACATATTTAGTCTGAGTTATACCAGCCCCTGGAAGGATTTAATTCCTTCTATCAACTGTAACGGAATCCTCCATAAATAAATTAGAGAAATATTTGATATAGTGAAACTTACCCTAGGTTGTGTATATATACTGTTTTTTCTAGTGAAGATGCAGCTTCTGTGGTTCTGGATCTCACTCGTTATTTATCTAGATTCATGAGTGTAGAGGCTAGAACAGCTTGAGATGTTTCTGATCCAAAACTAAGGAAATCTAGTTATATACAGCTATTCCCCTCATTGTATTCAATTTTCAAATAGTGCAAAAATTAGCTAGAAAGTCTGCTGTCAGGATATCATGATCTGTGTTGAATTGAACAGCCTTTAGCCTGCCTTATAAAGAGAGATTATATTTTTCTCTATATTATTTTTTGATGCAATCTCATTCCTTGATTCTGGTATTGTATGGTCCAACCTCATCTAAAACTTGACTCCAAGGAAATTGAAATCATTGTTGTCAATGGTATAGATTTTTCTGAAAGTCAGTTATTAAGAATTTATTTCATCAGAACAAAAAGTACTTTTTGTATTGTCAGTTTTCCTTGGGATTTATTGACTTGCACAAATATCACTTGAGAGAAAAACAAATAAGTTTTAGACTTACCAGTGGATTGGAATTTATAGCTACTTACATTGATCAATGATTTAAAAGAAAAATGAAAAGTACTGAACAAAAAATCAGTGGCACAAATAGCTCCCAACGACCTAAATGATTTAGGCCACAACACATTGCCTTGGCAAAATGGAGAGTTCAGACTGTGTTCTCCAAACTTTAAAAAAAAAACAAAACCCTTCAGGTTTAGCTCATCTGTAGAAGGAACATCTAGATTTAGAATAATTTACTCAAGTCTACTAAATATGGCAAAAAAAAAAAAAAGTATTTTCTACATGTTGAGAGTATACAGGGTTTGGATAAAACATGTACATTTTATAGATAAAAAAATCAAATTTTATTAAAATCTGGAGCTTGAAACAAATTTTATCTTGGCTTACTGAACAAGATATCCCTGGAAGAACAACAACAAAAGAAAAATAGAATTTTTTTAGGAAAAGAGAATCTATGTTTGTATAAATAGAAAATATCTGACTATAAATACATACTTATATATAGATACAAAGTTATACAGGCTTTTAACAGACTGCAAATTTAAGAATTAATCAGGTTTAATTCCCAAATGATTGTGAAAGACCAATAACTGCAAACTCTATTTCTGCAGAGTTGTTTTCTAATTCCAGTTAAAGTATAAACCTTGTTATTATGCATCATTTTCCACTTGAAAGGAAGAAATAAAACCTCACTATCCTTAAATGAAAAAAGACATAAAAGAAGTCTTTTCTGTTTTCAATAATATCCATGAATGGCTGAGTGGTGGTTGAGAGTGTTCAAAAATTTGTTAGATGGTCTTAAATGAATATATTTGTCATTATCCCCAAATTACAATGTTATATACCACAATTCATAGTGAATTGGAAGGTAAAAGTGTGGCAAAGCTGCCTTTAGGTGCAATTTGAAAGAAGGTGAATGATTGAATATGGATGAACTGAACAGGATGAATTCTTAATGTCACCATACAGATGGCAACAAGGTCTTATTTTCACTTTCTTTAATCAAATGTTTGTCACATTATGTGTGTGTATGTACATGCATGTATGTACATGCATCTATAATCTGTACACTATGTACAGGTTTCAACATCTGGATACATTGGCTTAGCAGAAATCAAAGAATAAATTTATACACATCAAGGTCTAGACACACTACCTCTTAAAAGGTTCAATTTATTTTAACTTCCATATTGCAGTTTCCTGGGCAGAAGGTTAAAATTCTCCCTGTTTCGTCGCAGTCCCTGCACTCTGCCATGATGTTCTTAGATCATATTTGCTGTTCCTTCAGAGAGTGGGGACATCTCATTTGAAACACGATGGATGACCATGAAATTTCCAAAAACCAGTGTGCTATATTTGTGTAATGTCCTCATTAAAGGTAAGAAGATGCACTGAGTGAAGATATGGACCTACCAGCTATTGAAGTATTAATTAGTGAGGAAACGAGAAAGGCTAAAAGCAGATTTAGTGAAGTTTACTTTTATTTGGGTTACTCAGCAGCTTAACTATGAAAGAATTAATACAAATTCTTCCCATTTTGAGGTTTAGATGATGCAGTGCTTGGTCAGGTCGACAGCCCTGCTTTTACATGAGTTGTCCTGGAGGAAATGGTCATAGATATAATTTGGAAGGATTCCTTGTAAGATGCTGATCTCTCTTTGCACTTTGATTGTGACTTTATGGTATTTATGCAATCATGTGAGTCAAAATGCTTGTAGGGTAGACTGTTATTTGATAAGGATAAAATATCTGTGTTAATGAATTCCTCTCCTTTGGGAACATGACATCATTTTACCTTTTTCAGATAGCAGTACCATTCTGTGTTTCTGCACTTTGAAGCCATCCACTCTATTTTTATACATCACATCCTCATTGGGTAGAGTTTTTGAAAGATCTATGTCTGATCAGTCCTTGATGCTTCTGTCAGAGATATCAGTTAGTGCTGTTTGCCAGAGTGTTGTCTTGTGACAGGGACCTTTCCTATCAATATATTCTATTAGTGATCATTACTCAGACTAAAAAACATCCAGTTTTGTTCTGTGCCTGGGACTTAAAGAGCCACTTGAGCTCTAATTCTGGCTTGTATGATACTACTGCAATCAGGTCCTGGTGAGGCAATTGTATTTTAATTGATCAGCATTATTGCTAATAATAATAGATGTATGCAATTGTGAAAATCCAATTTGATTTTTAATGAGGCACAAATCAGGCAGTTATTCTCTGCAATGTAACTTCTGATCCCTGGATAGTTGTCTTTCATTTCAAAATCATGGAGAAGAAAATCCTAAATTCTTCTCTAATTAGCTTCCTTCTGTTCATTACCAATTTATTTTTTCATTTTCAAGAAGAATGCATTTTAGGTCTCTTCTCTTTGTTCCTAACATTATGATGAAGACCTAACATTATGGCCATATTCTTTAAATAAATATTACCTATTTCATTCAAGTTGCTAATATGTTTCTGAACTATTTATTTTAATAGAGGTTATTAGTGATAACAATAATGAACTGGGCAAAAATGTGAATTAATAACTGATGGGATGCCCATGGAAGTGGTCAAAATCTGAAGCAATCATTTTTCAAAAATTTTCAATCAGAAAGAACTGAAAAGTAAACAACAATGAAAGGAAATTTATGTGATTTAAAAAAAAAAAAAAAGTATAATGGGAAGTAGTTCTGAAAAAGATATTGGGTAGTCTTTGTAGTCAGTTGTAAGGGCATAGGGTATCTCCTTCACCCAGGAGGATCAGTGCCACTTAAACCATATAATTTGAAGTCTAATTTAACTTTTCTTTTAATTCATGGTTGATTTCATATGCAGACACATACTTTAATGACAAGAAGTTAGGGATAATTCCAATCTAAAAAAAAAAAAAAAAAAAAATCAATGTTGTAATTTCATTATCTCAGACGTTTAAAAACAATAAAACTGTTTCACTCTCCCTTAAAAAAAAAAAAGGAAAAGAAAAAAAGAACTCATGTTTTCTATTTCTATAAGAAGAACATATTTTACTATAATAGCATTATTTTTTTGATGAAGAAAATAAATCCCAAGGCATTATTTCTGAAAGTTTGCTTATTGGCCTTAATTATATGCGTGCTTACAACCGGAATGCTTTTGTCTTTCCCTAATAGCCATTTAAAAAAAAAAAAAGAAGAAGAAGATTTAGAAGAAAAGGTGAACTTCAAATTCCCAGAGAGCATCACTTGCTCTTTGTCTCTGCTAAGGTTCCAAAAGAGGGAGAGCCATTGCCATCCCTTCCTTAGGCCTGGCTAGGAAGGTCATTGTGCCAGAGGCCCATGTCCCTGTTCCTTTTCCAAGGGATGCTCCAGGTCATTCAGGTCTATGAAAATATCTCTTCTGGGGCCTGGGCTGTCTTTTCATCCTCTCTGAAATTAGACCTTTTTACAAAACACCCCATTATACACAATAAACCCTGGGAATGGCTGGTCAGCTCTGAAACTCTAAATCTATGCACAAAACTTCTTTATTTTACATAAACATTCTCAGAAATTACAACTCTCTTATTTTAGTAATGTTTAAAACCAAAGAACTTCCCCTTAGGTGTAATTCCTGTGTGGCATGTACCCCACCAAATGAGCAGAGAGGGTTTGGTATTTAGAAGAAAGCAAATCTACATTTCACATTTTCATGTGCAAATGCACAGAGCAATCCTTCTTTAGTCTTTCAGCTCAGCTTTTACTCTTAGTTTTAATACCTAAGCAACGTAGCCACATGAACAGAGCAATGCTAAACCTTCCTGAAATAAACAACTGGAAACACAAACCAAATAAAAATAAAGAAGGTCTAGGGGAAGTGTTAGTTTTTCTCTTTAAATGGGCTGTTGATCTTCTGTGTGAAGATGGTTAAAACAACATTGTGCCAGGAAGTTCACATAAATTCCTGTCAGCCGTCAGGGTGGTCAATCCAGGCTCACCTGCCTGTGACTACCAAGGTGTGCTGTCAACGTGGATACATGGCAGTGCCTCTATTGTCTTTCCATCCCATTCCCTCTCCTCTCTTTTTACGCTACAAGTTCTTCAGACAAGTGGCAACCTCTGATGATGCATCTGCACAGAGCATCGTACAGTGTAAAGTTCATCCTGGAACAAGCCACAAGAACTGACTGAATATAAATAATACTCATATAGAAGGATTGGATAAGTCAGAGAAAGAACATTAGGATCACAGGTGATATTTACATCTAGATATCTAGATAACTCCTGCGGTCCTAATGTTCTTTCTCTGACTTGCTTGAAGCTTAATTTAACTTTTCTTTTAATTTATAGTTGATTTTGTATAAAGATATATACTTTAATGACAAAAAGTTAGACATAATCCCAATGAAAAATAAAAATAAAAACCAATCCAAATCAAAACAAGAAACAACAACAAAACAAATAAAAAAACCATCCCCCCCAATGTTCCAATTTAACTATCTCAGATTGTTTAAAAACTAAAACTGTTTCACTGTCTTTAAAAGCAGAACAGAAAAGAAAAGAAAAAATAAAGGCCATGTTTCTTACATGTCTATGAGAATATTGCCTTTTTTTTTTTTTTTTTTTAAATGAAGAAAATAAATCTCAAAGCATTATTTCTGAAAGTTTACTTATTGGTTTTTGTGATTATGACCAAGATGCCTTCTAGGGTTCTAAATCTAGATGTATAATGTATGTATATCAAGGGACATAAGATCAATTTAACCTTCATCTTGACTAGCTGACCAACAAAAGACATGACTTAGGAAGGCAGCATATTAGGAAGCAAACATTCCTGCCTTGTGATTGACACAGAATAATGGATTGATATTTCAAAGTTCATTAATTTCTTTGGCTTGAGTAAAAGGTCAAAATATACAGTCTCCAAATTATTTAAAAAAAAAAGAAAAAAGTAATTGCTTGCTTGCTTTGTGATTTACTAAAAGATTATGCTATTTGCTGTTGCTAACAAAATGGGGGGGGGGGGGGGTTGTGTAATTTCTTGACCCAGGACATCTCAACAGAGATGTAACATCTGGTTGCTCAATGAAGTCTTGCATTTCACCTAATTTTCCACCTGGGTTGATTAGGAGATATGTATCCAAATCTGATAAATACCAACCACTGTCTCTGTGCCTGAGAAATTAATTTCCAAACTCAGTAGTAAGAACTGCAGAGCAACCCAGAGCATAGTAAAACAGCAAAAATAATATTGCTTCAGTGCATTATACTGGCAGCAACAACACTCACCTCTTACTGCTCTGTCTCAGATTTCACTTGAGAAATGTGCGAATACAAGGTGCTTAAAGTAACTGGTTGCAAAAATATGGAATCAGTAGGGGTGTTAGGCTTCCTATCCTGGTTAAATTCCAGTTCAGGTAGTTAATTTTCACCTGCTTAAATTATTTTGTGGTTTCATTTTTTTTAAATAATAAATAACATGAACTAGAGATATTTATTTTGCTTCTGAACAATGTGGCTTTCTGACTGTTTCAGCATCTCCTTGTAAACTATCTGTATTTAAAATAATTAATAGAGTTTGTCCACATGGATATCTTCCTAAACTTATGATAATTATGCTAAACAAATCTTGGTATGTCCACTTGTGGCAACTTGAACTTTCTTTTGATCTTAAAAGAAGAAAAAAAATTATATGAGCTCTCCAGGAAAACACATGACTTCTTTTCACCAGTTACAGAAAATAGGGAATATTTATTTATTTTTCTATGTGAGGAAATGTGTATGAGAATGCCTTAATCTCTGCACTAACCACCTCGAGTGAATTTTAGCATTCAGAAAGTAGGACTCCTGAGCTAGTTTGGTGCAGGTATAGAAAAGAAAGACTTTTTTTGATGTTGTCATTAAGCCAATTTTGTCTGAACTGGAGGAGTAGAGTCCCATATTTTGAAACCAAGGGAGAATAGTTTTACTATCTTTTCCATAACTGCATTGATAAGAGAGGGATTTACCTTGTAATTATGTCTGGCTGCAGATACAAATCTATTTTAATTTCCTTCTTCCCAGTTCTATCCTTAAGAAATTCTGATCATAGATGAAGCAACCTAAATCTCTTATTTTTTATTAAAATGCTATGAAACTGGTAAAAGGATCCATTTTGATGGAAAGTAATTGAAAAATATTAGATCAGAGAAAAACCAATTTGTTCACAGATTGTTCATTTAGTCTTTCATCTCTTTGAAACACCATTTCTTCTGCTCCTGGTAGGAGCAGAAGAATGATGGTGCCGTCATATTAAATTGTTGATACTCGGGCTGTAATTAGTACCTAGCCATGAGACCCTAGACTCTCTAAAAGTTTAAATTTCATTTTACACATAAGGGACACCACACTTTACTGTATGTGTTGACCTGAATGCTGATTCTGGGCTTTTGGACAGTTCTATCAGCAGAAAAAGTCTGAAAATCCAGAGATAAAATTGTATCGTGGTGAAAACTCTGTCTCTGGTAATGAGTGTTCTACACGGGTTGTAAAGAGCTGCTAACACCAGAGGATATTTCACAGAGGTCTGTGTCTAGTGCCTGGTTGGGGCTATCTGAGTGCTCACCTGCAAACAAAAGTTGTGAATACTTAAATATCTCCATTTAAAAAATGGCTCAGGTAAATCAGAGGAATTCTTCTGTACAATAGCAACACAGTGCCTTTTGATTAAAGCTCTTTTCATGGAATCCATTTCCTTTCAAAAGTGTTGACAGAATCCAGGAACTGGAACTGAAAAGATAATTTCAGACACTACAACAGGATTTAAGAAATTTTGGATGTTTAAAACTCAATGCAGCCTCTTCTGGAAAGCTACTTAGCCCCGAACCACCTTCTTTAACCCAAAAGTTAACTTGACATTTCCCTTTCTACCTACAGCAATGATCAGAGCAATTCCTGCCAAATTCAGGCTTCTTTTGTGTGGCTATAGCCACAAAAAAAGATCCTTAAGTCTGTTAGGTTCCCTGACTTGTAAACTAAACCTCATGCTGAGTCCTTTAAAGATTTAGAATCTATTAGTTGTAATAATACCAGTTTTATTTTGTCTTTGCAAATAATATTACTGTCAGGTGCCATTGTTTATGAATACATCCAAAGATAAGGGTAATTGTATGAACTTTCATTTCCATCATTTTCATGTGGTATTTCATTCTCCTTTATTTTTGCCACAGAGACATGAAAAATACAGTAAAATGAGACTTGAAGTTTTTAGCTTGAGCAAAGTTGCAATAACACTTATTTTCTGTGCCTTCACTTTTGTTTACCAAGGCCATCAACTTAGTTATTGCTATCAGATATTTTACAGTTGACATACTTAATCTCTGGACCTCCTAATTCCAACAAAATCAGCTTTTCACATTATAATATAGAATTGCAATAAATGTGAGAACTAATTGGCTTGAAAGAGTGCATTAGGAGTATACTGTCAGGTCATTAATCGGTGTCTGAGTTCATACAATTTCAAAAAAATACTCTGCTGACTTGTAAAGCACAAATGAATAATAAAAAGATTGGGGATTGGGCTGCTAAGATAAAACCATCATGCACTCCCCATCCTGACATTTAAACAATATGTCAAAAATTTAAAAGCTTCTCTTGTACCAATGATATATTTATTCCATCAGGACTATCTCAGAATCTCTCACTTGACACTTCTCTGATTATGCCAGTTTTTTACAGGATAGAGCTTCTTCTTTATTATTCTGATCACTTTGGAGCAAAATATGCCTGTTTGCTGCATATAAAAAGTTCCCTGTGTTTTATTACTGGATTGTTTGTTTGGTTTTTTTTTCTTCCAGATTTGCAGCTGATATTTGTTGTATTTTTGATAATCTTTATAAACACACTAACAGGATTAGGAGATCTTTCTACATCTGAAGTTTTGACTTTTTTAATCTTTTCTTCTGCAGTTGAAATATTTGTCAAACATAAATGATTCAACAACCTTTGTTAACAAGGAGACGTAAATTTTTGTTATGCTGCACACTGTCTAAAATAGAAATTAATTTCTAATCCTACTACATCCTTAAAGTTTCTGCAGTCAGAAACCCAAAATGTCTTACCTTTTCTTGACAAGCTATTTTGTATGTTTTAAAAAAATGCAGGTGGGAGTGTTCAAGATGCTTTAAGGTACTTTTTTCTTAATTTCCTCATCACCGTTCTTCCATATTTTTCTTTTATCAAAAACTCCATCATAATATTTTTTTAAATAAATTTGAGGTATTTTGTACTATTTCTATAAACTTGATTAATAAATGAAAAATGGAATTTAACTTGTGTTTTGTTAGCTTCCAGTGTGTTCCAGAGTTCTTAGAGGATTTTGCACTTTGAAGATAGTGGTACTGGTTTCCAAAATTAAGGTCATATTGTGCTTGGTGGCAGTTTTAATCCTGGTGCCTGTATGCTTGCGGAATCGTGAAATGGCTTGGGGTGAAAGCAGCCTTAAAGACCACCTATTCCAACTCCCCTGCCAAGGATGGAGACATCTTCCACTAGACCAGGTTGCTCAAAGCTCCATCCAGCCTGGCCTTGAACACTTCCAGTGATGAGGCATCCACAGTTTCTCCAGGCAACCTCTTCCAGTGTCTCACCATCCTCACAGTAAAGAATTTCTTCATAATATCCTATCTAAACCCACTAAGTTATAATGCAAATGGTGTAAGACCATTTGGAGCAAGATCAAAATAAAGCAACTCTTATAAATGAGATTTATAAGGCTATAAGCCAGCTATAAACCAACTGTGTCAACCTCTGTGTGATGGCATAAGGATGTTCCCAGGGTCCTATATCCAGAAAGCATACACAAATGCTGAATATCTATAATCCCTTCCTTTTCCCTAGTTTTTTACAGAAATAAAATCCCTTACTCACTTGAAGGCAGGAAAGATGGCATTTTGTAAAGTCTAGCAGATGCCCAGATGGGAAAATATGGTAGCAGCATGCTATAAAATGCACTTTTAAAAGTACAAGTGTAATTTAGTAGAATAAGAAGGTGAAACTGGATACCACAACTGATTGCCAAGGCATTAAATCCTCAAGGAGATGGCTCATCATCTGTCTTTATTTTAGCCTCTAAACAGGATGAATAAATGGTTTTGATCCGTCACAAATTATAATTTAATAGATACCAATTCTTATATTAATAAGTGCTGGCCTATACTAGGCCCATTCAGCTCTTTCAGCACTCTTGCAAGGTAAGATATTTTCCTGTTATAACCTATAACCATGCTCAAAAAAATAGTACTATTTTATCCTACTGCTATAGCACCAACAGTGCATTAATCAGTCTGAGAGCTCAGTCTAAGGCTTGGGATGTGTCAGAGTTGTAGGAGAAAACACAGCACCAGGTCTTATGAGGTCATATGTAAAATACATATTATTTATACCTACTGACTTTCTTCCCACCATTACTAGTTTGTACTTACTCAACACTGCAGCTGGTGTGATCACTTGCAAAGATTTGAGAGAAAAGAAAGAATAGCTTTGCACACAGTGGATTTTCTTTGACTATGTTGGAAACAGGTTCTTAAAGACAAGAGTAAGCCTTATGAAGTAAGAATTTGTAAAAGATCTGAAGAGTGAAGACCTCAGGGATTTTTTTGGGGGTAGGAGGTGGTGGGGGGAGTGAACTAGCATATCGTCTCAAAATTAACATCCTATATTAAAAGCAAAAAAGAATAGAAATTCAGTGTGTATACCACAGTGTTACTTATTTCCCAAGTACATTTGTTTCAGATGATGAAGTTACAAATGGGGCACTAATCAGCAACTTCTGCGTGTAAGCTTCCAAAGTGGTGCAGCTTAGAGGGAAACAATGTTGTGGAGAAAGTAAAATCAGAAAAGATTTTAGGGTGAGATAAAAGAGGATGAACAGGTGTTTAACTTGAGCCAGAGACTAAGCCCCCCACAGCTGCTCACTCACTCCCCTGGTGTGGAACAGGAGACAGAATCAGAAAGGTAAAAGTGCCAAAACTCACGTGCTGAGATAAAGCCAGTTTAACGTGTTAAGGAAGGAATTCATTCAGCCCTTCCCGTGGGCAGGCAGCTGTTCATCCATCCCCAGGGCAGCAGGGCTCTAGCGCATGGAATGGCGACTTGGGAAGTCAGCATCACTCCAAATGTCCCTTGTTCCTTCTTTTTCCCCCAGTGTTACATGCTGAGCATGATGCCATATGGTCTGGGGTATCCCTTGGGTCAGTTGGGGTCTGCTGTCCTGGCTGTGTTCCCTCCCAACTCCTTGTGCACCCCCAAACTCCTCACTGGTGGAGTGGGGTGAGGAGCAGAAAAGGCGTTGTCTCTGTGTAAGTTCTGCTCAGCAATAATGAAAACATCCCTTTGTTATCAATGCTGTTTTCAGCAAAAGTACAAAACACAGCCCCATTCCAGCTACTGGTAAGAAAAATAACTCTATTTCAGACAAAAGCAGCACAGCAGGAAAATATTTTAAAATAACATAGGTTGTTTTAAACCCACAAGGACTGTTTTTTTGACTCACAAATACTGGTAGCTCTTTGAGAAAACAGTGTTAATCCACCAGTTCTTGTTGGATCATTCATGTAACCCACTTGATTTTCAAAGAGACAAATCTAGTAAAAAAAAAATAAATTAAGGTTAGTAGTAGTAGTAGTTGTTATTATTATTGTTATTGTTATTTTTTTATTTGCTTTTAATCCCAGGATTTTTCACTCTAAGTCTTATTCAGCTGGAAAGTCTAGCCCTGGAGAAGAAAAGCACTGATTCAGACCCTTCAAAATTTTGAATCTGCTCTTTCCTAACTTCAAGTAGGTGATTAACATTGACACTTGACTCTTCCCATATAGCCATTATATCTTGGAAAAGGGCAGAGGAGCTACACTTATGTTGGAAAGTAAATGAGAGGAGTTCCTCTCTGATCACTGGATTTGTAAAGCCTATAAAGAATAAATAATAACAGAAAGATAAAGCAAAAGACTTAGTGTTTTAATAAATAGTGTATATTATAATGTGGATTACTTTCTCCTAAACCTCAATACATTTTTTAGCTGTAAAGTTTTGTGGAGTGAGGCAGGTCATCCATCATTGAAATGCTCATTAGACGTGAAACAATTAGAGTGACTGTTGTCCTGAAATAATGAGGCACTGATTGTATGCTTCTCTAGCTGAATAATGAAATATAAGAAGTAGAAAACTGGAAAATAAAAATGGGTAAAGAGAGAAGGAAATATTTCCTAGCACAACTCAGAGCCAGATTTTGGATTATGAGCAGCTGCTGTGGGAAAGCAAAGAATGACTTCATGTCTTTGTAATCTTGCTTTCTTGACCTTAATGTAAAGGGGAACCTATTCTTCCAAAGCATTTCTTATTATTGCACTGCATGTTGGTTCTGGAATGCAAACTTGCAGTGACAGCTGTGTACAATTCGAACTTGAGTGTATAAACATAAAAATTCCTGTAGTTTCATCCATAGTACAGCCAGAGTTCTGGAAAGAAGAGTTATCCTCATACCTTTTAAGGGATTTTATTTTTTTAACATAAGTATTCCAGTATCAGGTGGACCAAAGACTTATAAATAAGGGTAAAGATATTTTTTGTTTAAAAATTTCTTTCTTCCTTCTGGAATTAAAATAGTTCAGAGACTTTCAATATTAATAAGATTCTCTTAAAAATGTCCATATCTGGTCAACCAACACCACTGATTATACCAGATGTTACAAAGGAAATAACATAAAAATGAGGGCAAATATTTATTAGAGGAGGTGGATGTATACTAGGTAGTTTTAAGATTAAATAAGGATGACTGTTACATGTTATGACTCAAAATTATTCACTACAGAAAAAGACTTGGGTAAGCAGACTGGAAGCTCAGATTCATAGGATGAATGGTGCTAGTTCCACTGATTTAAATTTAAGGTCTTCTGACATAAGTACAAGCACATTGCATATTTCTGTATTCTCTGCACAATGCTCATTATAACATGTTGAAGCTTAATTATTTATAAATAAAACTATAACAGTTTTGTTCTTATTTAAAATAAATCAGCTTAGAAGCAAATGTCCTTGTTTTTCTACCTTGTTGGTCACTGAATGATTGTTCCTTGATGGAAACACGTTCTGAACACCCACCTGTGATCTCATTACAGGAAGAAACATTCTCTTATGTGAGAATAAACAGATAAAACTAAACCCGTAGCATCAGGAGCAGATGATTCAATATTTGATGTCTTATTAGGTTTTATGACATGATGTGTCCAATATACAATGGAACTTCTAGATATCAGTCGCTCCAGTCTGCCTAAATTTTTGGGAATATATCAGTTTGCTAAAGAGTATTAAAAAAGGGGGAGTTTTTACTTTGAGAGAAACTTAAAAAAAAAAAAAAAGAAAAAAGAAAAAAGATAAGAGAGGTTTCATTGTTGTGAATTGTGGATGATGAAGATACTTGTAAGGAAGCCTACTTATTTCAAACATATGGAGTTTTTAATAAGAAATGCCTATCTTAAGGTTGTAGATGCAACGTGCAGGGTCTTGACTCTGATGATAGAAAAAGTCAGAGATTTTTTTTTGTTTGTTTCCCTTATTTTGAACTGTTACAGAAACACTTTTTCATGGACTCTGGAAGCTTTACCGTCATCACATCTCTTACCCCTGCTAAGAACCCTGTTGGTGTTGGAACTATTTGCTGCCTTAGCTATCTGGTGGGTGGTTGCTAATATGTGTTATCTACATAAAATAAAAGTCCATGATTAAAGCAGTTTAGGATTAAGCTATTGATGTCATTAACACTTCTCCCTTGCACTGCACTTTTATATTGCATTAAGTCTTCATTGACCGTGTGTTGCTTGCCTTTTTCCTAAGAAAACTAATGGGGTTTTTGTCCACTGGCCAAAAGTTTGAACTAAAAATGATGAGCACAGCTCTTGATGATCACTGTGAGAATATCCCCACAGATATATAACAACCCCCTAGTGGGGCCAGCAATTTTGAATGCAGTGTGTGGCTTGTCTATTGACCAGTGGCATCACTTATTTGTACATCTTTTTCCTCTGCTATACAAAGCAGATTTTTAACACTCTCACATCTCAAAGAGGCAATGATATGATAGGTCATTCATTCACATAAAGGAAAGATGATATAAATACTGGCTTGATTATTCTTGTCCTAATGTTCCGTGGAAAAGAAAGAATGTTCTGTTTTCTAGGCTTCCTGGTCTCTGTCTCCAAGAACTTAAATAAATGACTTGCAACTATAGAGTCCTGAAACCTGTTAAAAGGAGACTGAAGAGGGGCTTATTAAAACATTAGCTTGCTTTTTGAGTGCTTCATTTGGGAAAAGGTGCCCACTGTCTATCCCTGCTTGGAGTTTGTAGGTACCATCCCACATCACCTGACAAGTTAAGGTTTGTGCCATATCTCTGGATCTCAGTCTGCCAGGAAATGTGCCTGGCAGTTAAGAACTTCCACCACTGTGAAGTGATCAGAAACACTGCCAACTAGAGGGGCTATTTTCTCATTTGCTCCTGTCATGTTTTTTTTCTTTTGCTTTGTTTTTCCTCCTGCAAGTTTACCATGAAAACATTTACTTCTAAAAAAAAAATAAATAAATGTTTACATAACATGCTTAAGTTATTTACACATCCAGAAAAACAACATAAAAATTATTTATCTAAGAGGGTTCTTATTTCAGAGGGCTTTTGATAGTCTAGTTTCAGTTCCAAAACCAGTGAGGAGGATACTGCAGCACTTTTGCAAGAAATTGCTGAGTCCACACCAACTGTTACTGAGACAAAAAGACCCCAAAACAACAAAGTCCTTTTAATTTTCCATTTCCAAGGTTTCTTCCAAAGCAAGATGTTTTGGTTCTTGTATGAGCATACAAACCTTTCCTGCTGTTAACATCCAGAGTTAGTTTCTGACGTATGAAAATACTTCTTTGGCCTTCTCCTCAAAATTTCCTGTAGAACTGACTCCCAAACTCTTCTAAGATCACAATGCTTCTATATATTGAGACAAAATGACAACCCATGGCTGGCTTGTTCCATTGGGACCATGTTAAGTGGCTTTTGAAGAAAAGTCATTTAGGGGTCATTTCAAGAAAACTCTAAGCTCATAATTGCTGGAACTGGGGATGATCTGTCTGGTGAAATCTTAGTGTGCTTGTGACTTTCCTCAATGTCTGATACTGATAAATGGTGAAAGAAAAACATCTAACTTGGACTGACCAATAGTTTAACTTGTTGATAATTTTTAAAGTTTTTTTTTTAATATTTGAAGTGGTGATATAATAAAAAAAAACCCTGGGTTTTTTAATGAATTCAAGTGATAATTATTTCCCCCAAGTCCTGTCATATGTTTTGCAGCATCTTTCTTCCAATATCAGGGTTTAGTTAGAATTTTAAAAGTATTTCTCTCAATTTTTAATTGGAATTGTTCAAAACCGCATTAGGAGAGGTTCAGACTTGTTATTAGGAAACAGTTCTTTACTGAGAGGTCAGGTAAAAAACTGGGACAGGCTTCCTGGAGAGATGATTGATGCCCTTTGCATGTCACTGTTTAAGAGGCATTTGGACAATATGCTTGACAACATGACTTTTGGTCAGCCCTGAATCGGTCAGTCAGTTGGGCTAGAACATTGTTTAAGGTTTTTATCCAACGAATATTCTATTCTATTCTATTCTATTCTATTCTATTCTATTCTATTCTATTCTATTCTATTCTATTCTATTCTATTC
>JAWWTY010000077.1:145502165-145523614 GCA_035222235.1 Margarornis squamiger | reverse complement strand
TCCATTCCATTCCATTCCATTCCAGTCCATTCTATTCTATTCTATTCTATTCTATTCTATTCTATTCTATTCTATTCTATTCTAGGTTGCTGTTTCCCCCTCCAGATTAAGTGTTGAGATACATGTGAACAAACACAAAGGCAAAACATGTCAGGATAGTAATTCTGCACAGTATTAATTGCAATTTCTAAGTTTTTTTCAACCACTTTGAAAGAGAATATTCTGGTTCTGAAATGGCATTTTCTCAGGTAAAATAACTTCTGTCTTTTGTTCAGTCTGAGTTTATGTGTTGATGACTAGAATGTTAATGCAATAACTTACAGTTGCATTATCTTTATGGCTGTACATTATAATAACTTAATGGAGCAGAAATTCATTGCAGATGGACAGAAAAAGGCTGCCTGTGACAATTAGAGAGAGGGGAAGCAGAATGTCTTTGAGTAGAGAATGTACTGCACTGGAAGGTAGATTGGTCCTGAATATTAATATAAGTAGTGGGTGGTTTTAAGCATATTTCTTTCCATGTTTCACACATAACTTTGCACAGCCACATGTTAGGTAAAAACAGTATGAGAGTATAAATATAATGGGTAGTTTTCACTTATTACTACTTCACACGCACACAGTTATTGGTTCCCATTTTTCTTACATTCACGAAGACATCATAATTTTACCGGTTTTTTTTTTGTTTTTTCTTTTTTTTTTTTTTTTTTTTTTTTTTTTTTGTTGTTTTTTTTTTGTTTTTTCATTCCCCAAAGTGTGTCACTCACTCACTCTTTAGCTTCTGCCAAGGCATTTGCAAAACAGGCAGGTGCAACACCAATTTAACATCATATCTGCCAGGATGATGCCGTAAAGATTGGACAGGTATTTGTATCAGTTCCTGGAAGTGCCATGTCAGGAAGAAAAGGAAGGGAATATGAGAAAACAAGGATCATAAAAGGTTTGAATAGAATAAATTGTGGTAGAAGACAAAAATGAAAAAAAAAAAATCTTAAAACCTCTGTTAGAGTGGCAACTACAAACCTCAGCTACATGATTGGACTTGTTAGGTTCTGTACACAGAGATGTATCTGAAAATCTTTAGACAGGATGGTAGATGAAGAAAGGCCTAGAAGTAAAGGAATTTCCATGGAATGAAAAATGTAATAGAAAAGACTTTTGATAGGAGAGATAGGACCCATTTAATTTGTGATATTATAGAAATCAAATAGAAAAGAGAACTTAGCTTTCTGAATTTCTCTCTAGCAATCCCCTAATTTATATCTTCTTGTATTAATTAATTATTATGTATAAAACAGTCTCTATTTCAATCAAGTCATGATTTCCTAAGAATTCAAGACTTTCTCAAAACTCTAAACATATTTCCTTATATTTATGCCAGCAGCAAAATCAAACATTATACAAATATTATTTGTATAATATATTCACCCTGAAATTTCTTTGTAATAAATATACCATAGGACCTCTGTTGCAGTCACCTTGAGAAGTTTACAAAATTCCCACTGACACTCTTTTTAGGCACTAAATTATAGTCCTTAATCATCAGATATTGACTCTAATATCTCTTAGATTGTTCAGTCATTGAAGGATAAATTGTCATAGGAGATGTATGAGGTGATTTGATTGACTTATGGGGAAGGATGGGTCATTCAAAAGACAAAAAATCACGTGGTATGATATTCTGGTATATGCCCAGTTTGAATAACTTATGATACTTCCTCTAACAGATCAGCAATACTAAACTGCATGCTGAGATTAGGAGAGGATTCACACAAAGGCTTTGAGTTTACTAAAGAACTCTTGTCCTATTTGTATGAACAAGTATTTTAATAATTTGAGGACTAAAAAAGGAAATTAACAAACATCAAGTTAATTCCACTTCAGAATTGATAACTCATAGAAAAATTAATAATTATAAGAAAGAGTTTTCTTTCCATGGGCAGGTCTCAGCAATTAGTTATATGCTTAAAGAAAATTCACATATGAATTCCACATCTGAGAAACATGTTGCAGTCCAAGAAACATGAAGATCTGGCCATCAGGGATTTCGGATGAAGTACTCTCTGAATTACCTTTTAACTAGTGAATGTGACAAAGTCATGTTCTTTCTAACAGTGGGACACATTAAGATTTAGCCACTAGGTACAGAGGAAAAATCAGATCTCAGACTTTATTCCTGAAGTTTACTGCACAAGCCAGAGTGCAAACATCATCAACAAGATGGATAAGAAATGGCTAACCAGTTTCCTGGGACACCAGAAGCCTAAGAAAGATGAGCAATCAAAAGGTGTTATGTGAGATTTTGAAATTAAGCAAAAAGTGAGAAACAACCATTTCTGGGACTTGAAGGTCTAGGTTATATCTTCTGTAGAAAGCCTTTTCCCTGCTCTTGATACTGAGAACAAAAAAAGAAACTTATTACAAAGAGGACAAAAAACCTCCTAGGAACCAGATTTATTTTTGGTGCAATTTTTCTAATCCAGAAAACTATACCATAACAGGGACAACTCTCACCTTCTTGCCAAAAGGAGGGGAGATTCTTATAAATATAAGAAGACCCCTACATGTATAGGGAAGCTTATTTAGGCTTAGAATTGGCCTTGTAGTAGTTTCTGGACTCTGGATGATGCAATTTATTAGCAGAAATAACATTCAATTAAATATATAGTGACACAGATGTTTCTAAATAACAATATATCTTTCCTGTCACTGAAAGCACATAATATTCTTTCTTTCTCAACACAGGTTCAAGAAACAGGAGGAATTGAACCAAATTTAGAAAAGAAAACTATAAAATTAAACAGTGGCTGTCACAGAGGACTTCTATCATCTCATTCTGAGAGGGTTTCTCTGACATATGAAGGCAGTTTTTGTAGACACAGGTTTTTTCAGAGGAACTGCAGTTGAGCGAGAGCAATGTTTTGGGGAATGTTAGGGGATGCTGCACACGCTCATGCTTGTACACACAGACACTCTCCTTAGGAAAAAACTTAGGAAATGGAAATTCAATGGAGAAAAGTAAAATGCATCTATGTTTTATAAACAGCCACAATTAATAAATAGAAACACTGGTTTACTGGTGGTAGCTGATAAACAAACTGACTCTTTCTCACTTCTTGTCCTGAAAGGAAGGATGCAAAGGGACACTTGAGACCTGAAGCAAGTGGTTCTGCTCACTTGCAGTTTTCTGATGACAACAGAAAATTGTTGTTCATTTCCTTCATAGGTATTAAAAATATGAACCATCCATTTCAATATTTTGTTAATTGAATTCTATATGTATTCCTAAAGGGTTTTTTGTTTCCTGGTTTTGGTTGTTGTTTTTGTGGGTTTTTTTTGGTGACTTCGTTTGTTTGGATTTTTTTACACTGTTCACTTAGTGTCTCAATGTTAAATCTTTACACATTTTCTATTTCAGTAAGTCATAAAAACAGAGTATAAAAATATGAAGTGAAGAATGAGAATTAGCTTAATGCAGGGATTGGTTATTCTGGGGCAGAATTTATTAATATACTTAGTATGATACTAAGACCCAACTTGTCTTGAGACTCAACTATGCAAAGTACTTGAAATCCACAACAATAAACAATCCATTTCTGCTGTTAAACAAAACTATTGAAAATATCAATCTGTGGTGGCTGACTGGAACAGGCAATTTAGGGATATGTTCCATTTCATCTGTTTGTTGCATATAAAATATATCTATCTACAGCCGAGCTGACTGTTCATGCTGCTACTGTGGTCAATGTAGCCTAATCGATACAGTCAATAGAGTTTAATGTGATTAATTTGGACAAATGTGTTTATTTTAGGATGAGATAAACTTCTCAGAGCTCAGTTCATGTTGAGTTTATTGACTAGTCCCCCAGTGACTTGAAAAAGAAACTCAGAGTAATTTGGTCAGGCATTTCAACATTGAAGAAATCCATGTGTAGTTAAATGAACCCTGGAGTTTGTGATGCTCATAATCACAGAGCACATAATCTTTAGCTGGCAGGTCTTCTGAATTACAAAGTAAAGATTTCTCCTTTTGAATTATGCTAGTCCTGGCATGATAAATAATTGGCAGGAGGCAAAAAGAGAAAAAATAGAAAAAGGAAATGAAATTCTGTATCAACAGAACTGGGGCATTTGGGAAAAAAAATCAAAAGAAGTATCTTCATGACAAAGCTTGAAGGTATAAACATCTTACCATTTACAGAAATATACAGTGTCCATGCAGATGTCCTGAGAAGTAATTAACCCTGACTTATGCATAAATTGAACACTTCTTGGAATACAGAATATGCAACATGTCACCACAGGCTTCTTCTAGCAGACATTGCTATTTCGTATCAGTGAAAATAGAAATGACTCTGATCAGTCTGTGCTGAGCAGAAGATGGAAATAAGGTTTTTCCAGGTTTACATTGCCAAGATAAAATCTGCCCCTGGCCTCTGTAATTTCCTGGGACAAAGGATATCAAAATATAAGCCAGAAAAAATCCTTTTCCTGCTTATTTCATGTTATTTTTTTTAATCTTCCTCCATGCTCTTTGCCTGTTACAAGAAACACTTGCTCTCACTGCATTTTCTTTATTTCTTTCATATTATTTTATGTCAGTTATCTTTTCTTCCAGCCGAAGACTTCAGACTCTTCAACCTCTCCTGGCATTGAAATTATTCTTCAACTTGGTCACGTGCTGTCCTTATCTATATTTTTTTTTTTTTTTAGCAGTTTCATTATATTCTTTGCAATAAAATAATTACTTCTGTCCTACAAGAGCTTTTCAAATACACTAACGTTCACTAACTAGCAGTAAACTGAAGGATAAGCATTTCTTTAGAAACTGATTCCACAATTCCTAACTGAGAGTCCAGCTTGTGGCAAGGAACAGTGACTTGGAGGTTCAGAGATTTCCAAGTTAGCTGGATCTGAGCAGGATCTGATCTCTTCCTTCTGAGGCTCCGGCTCCCAGCAACACACCTGAGCAGAGATTCCTTTGGCAGTTCCTCTTCTCTGGGATTCAGCTGTCATAGGCCTCGAAAACAGTGGAAAAGCTGCCTGAGCCCCTGTCAGAGGATACTTTCAGATCAGCTTTCAAATAATGATTTACTTCCCCAGGTACAGGAAAGAGGAAAGAGAAGAATTGCAGGGTTTCCTTGATTTACTCTTAGCACAAGAATTCCTGTTCCTCTTGAGTTTGACAAACAAATGAGAAAAACCAATGCGTTGGTCTCCCTTTTCAGATCATCCCAGGATTTGTTCAGTGTGGTTGGTCAAAAATGCATCCTTTGATGCATGTGTTCCATTCTGGACATCTCTTTCTTTTCCAAAAAGTATGCATTTTCTTTGGCTTCAGGCATTAAAAGTATTTTCATATGCCATTTGCTATCCCTCAGCTCCCTTTTGTACTTTTATATTTCTGATTTTTCTTAGAAAAGTTGTTGAAAACAATAGCTGTTAGAAACTAGATATGTTTCTAACATAGCTGTTAGAAACTTTGCTGTCCCACCCATACAGAATGTGGCACAGATGGGCCCTGCTCCAGGATTTGTTGTCTATTTCTATTACAAAATGAAAGGTTCATCTCCTGCATATAGCATTAACCATAACTGTCACCCTACCATATCAGCTGAAATATTGATTCTGAATTTTATAACAAAAAACGTAAAGCAGACATAAAAAGCTTGGCTTCTAAATTGCCAGTCTCCTGTTTTGAGATTCAAGAAATTTAGACTGAGTTTATTGAAAGAACATCCATTCAAACAGGAAGAATTTTAAAGTTGTGACCTTTTGCATGAAACAAAAGTGTAAAAAAATTAGTAATTATTATATAACTACAAAAAATTACTCTTTTTCTTCTCAAGATCGTTTTCAAGATTTACCTCAGTGTGAAAATTCCTCCTGAAGGTGTATAACTCTCTGTTAATTCCATTCAGCTTGTTTCATAGATAGGTCACCTCTAACACCTTAACATATGCACACATGATGATACCACAGTCCCTCATTAGAAAATTCCATTCAGCCTGGGCCACCCCACCAACACCTCTTGGCTACTCATTTGCCTGTTTTCCTGCCTTCTTTTATGACTCCTTCAGAGGACCTGGGATGAGTTCTTCAAAACCTTCTCTTCAGTGGCTGCCTCTCTGGGTGTGCTCTCAGGCATGAGGTGTGAGTCTTGGTGCTGTCCTGTGCAGGGCCAGGAGTTGGACTCGATGATCCTTGTGGGTCCCTTCCAACTCAGAACATTCAATAGTCTGTGATTCTATGAAGTATCACGCAAGACTAACCTTGATGGAAAGGGAAGCAATACGTTCCTATGAGAGAACATAATCATGCCATTAAACTATTCAGAAGCCTTTTCTCCAGACTTAGTTTGACACTGTGTCAATTCATTTGCCTCTCCTTTAGTATTCCTGGATTATAATTGCCATAGCTAACAATAAGCAATTGGTAGACAAAACCATTCTTCTGACATTGAAATTCCAAAGCAAGGAGACAGCAGCAGTGAGCAGCAATTGCATGCTTTCCCTTTTTACCCTGCATTTTATTTATGTTTCTACCTTGAAGTATCTTAATTGTCCATCTGCCAATTTCATAACAGCTGACATCTTCTGCTTAAGTGAGACACACTCTTGATCTTTGCTGGGAAGAGTGGTCAGAAAACACATCAAAAATAAAAAGTATCAGGGGATGGATTGCCATCCTAGCATACGTTTTCAGCTCTCATTTATGGCTCTTCTTGATCCAGCTTTGGTTTGGGGGAGGGAAATGGGTGTAGCACTGCTTTAAAAGCCATAACCTTTGGAATTAAAATGAGTTCTCAGCACAAACTGAGCAATAAAAAAGCAATCATATCACCAGGCTGCTGGCCCTTATTATTTTAGCATCAGTGTGATGGGCTTTAAAAGCTTGAGACCTGCTGGGAAAGTTAAATACGCGTGTTCCATTTAAAACTGACCAGCATTTAAATACACAGACACCTGCCACGACAAGCAGTCAAGAGATTGTTCTTTCATTTTATAAATGGAATAAAACTGCTCAATATAATGGCATGACATCTGTGTGGATATTTGTTTAGTTGCTACTGGTGTACTTAAAGTGAGGGATTTAGAGTATTAGTCTCAGGCAGCATACTGCAAGCTCCACTTCCCCACAGCGACTTCTCTATTCAGTGCAAGATTTAAGTAGTTGAACAAAGTGATCCTTTGTCTAGCAGAAAATAAAGAAATGTGTAGGGGTGAGGTGGCTTGTCTTCTCATTTTCCCTTCCTACAAGAAAACTATTAGGTTTGCCAGCAGCAGGAGCTGTACAATGCATGCACTCTTGAGATGCTGGCACTAAGGTTGGTGAGAGGAAAGAAGGAGACGGTTTTGTTCACTGGGCAAATGAAACAAAAACTTTGCTTATCTGACATTTGAACAGAAAAAAAAACTTGTCTCTAATTAATTTTGGGGTGGTTTAATCCTGTTTAGTATTCATATCCAAGTTAATTTTGAGCTGAAAAGATGCATTGCATTGAAACAATTAAATACTTTGAAAATACCAGAACTAAATACTCAGATTTTTCGGATGTTTCCTTCCTTGAATACACACACAACTGCCATGTTCTCCCCACCCTGTTCCCTGTGGCTTGAATTTCTGAATAGTTTCAGCTTTCCCAAGTGTGCTTAGGAATGAAGAGATGTTCACCACTGAAAGTGTTTTGCTCATAGAAAACAGAAATAGAATAATATATATTACACACAGCTACAAGAATTATAAAAAACACCTTCCGTCCTTTTCCATGTGCTTTTTTTTCTTTTGTCAGTCCATTCTTTCCCCTCCACTAATGCAAAGCAATCACTGTTCTTATTTTTTAGTACTGATACTTGGTGTTTTGTGCAACAATCTTCATTTCAGTATCTTGATGTTAGCCCTTCTTTCTCTTTCCTCTGTTATTGACAGTTACTTATGTTGGAGAGGAAAAACTATGACAACGACAGAACAGAGTAATTTACACTAAAGGATTGAGATCTAATTTTAATTATCCTGCACGAAAAATTTGTCCATGTCTTATTTCAGACCCTCTGTAAAAGGTGTTGCCTTTATTGTTTTACAAAATAATAAAACCATTAAAACCAGTTTGGGTGATTTTTTTCCCCACTGGTTGTCTTCCTTTTCCATTCTGATAAAAGAATGATCTGCAAAAAGACCGTCTTCAAATTGTTGCCAAAATCCCAAGGTGAAAAAACCTGTCTTCCTTTTGTCGTGTGTTACTGTCAAGGTAGTTTAACGAAGCACAAACCACAGAGAGTTAATCAATCCTATGTCTTTAAACACAATTTTTTCTCCTTGGTGTATTGTATAGTAGAAATGTGGGGATAAGTGATTGTGCTTCATTTTGATGCTGCTTGACAACATTTTTCATGTCAAAAAGCAAAGCAATGCTTCTTTATACCCCATGGATCCTTTTTGAGAATGTAGCACATACACTGACTTTTATCTTTGAGAAAGGAATATGTAGAATGTATATTAAAAATTAATTCCAAGACTGGCAAAGACAAAGAATCAAAACTGGGAGAAAGATTTAAGGAAAAAAAAACCACTATTATGTACATACTTGCCCATTACTTCAGTAACTGATCATCCCTCAGGATTAATGTTTTAATACTACTTGAAGGAATATTTAAGAGACAGGGAACTAAGAAAAACACAAAGGGTTGATTTCATTACAGAGTTAGTTAGGGAGAGCTGTGTCTGTGCATAAACACCTGGCACTACACTATCCCCTAGAAACACTTCTAGAACTTTCTGACAGATTTCCATTCTTCCCTGAGTCACCTGGGAGTTTGTCACAGAAATGTGAGATGAGATGGCACCAGGCTCACTTGGCTGCTGGTGGTGCCCTGGAGGACCATCCCCTTCTGAACATTTTTACCTGTTTCCTCAGTAAGAAAACTTGAATGGAAGCAAAAATCATTCTCTAGCTCATAACCGTGTCAGTGAATCCAGGTTACAAAAATCACTGGAGCCATGGAAGCTACAGAAGAGTTAAGAGCACCCAAGCGTGCAGGTAAAGACTGAAGTAGGCACTAGACGACTTTCTCAAGCAAAGAAAGTCAGTGGAAGAACAAGTGTCGACCAAAGCAGAGCAGGAAAACATCTTACTCTCTATCCTCCCTGCCTGTATTCTCCATAGCCATTCTCATTTCTGATACGTTTTTTTTTTCAAGGCTTATCCTTGTTTTGAAAACTGATACAAATAATGAAAAAATATAACATTGTAATTTTTTTTTTCTTTTTCTGTTAGATTTGATTGAATACACAGCAAGTGCTTTTGATGTTTTTTTTTTTTTTGTTTTTTTTTTTTCCTCATCTGGGAATAAGATATTCTAGAAATACAGTGAAAAAGCTTTTCTTCTTAGGTTTTCTGGCTAGGAGCTATTGATGGCAGAAATCTAAATGGAAGCTTCAAAACCCCTTTGAAGGCTTCTTTAGGAGAAACTTGCAAATACTGTGAAATTATTTTTTTTCTTTCAGAGGAACTAGGGGAAAATGTTATCAATATGAGTAATTGGAACATATCTAATGTTTTCTGGGACATGTTTGCATGTAAACATGTTCATTGATACTGACTTAAAGTATACATCCATTCATATTACAGTTCAAAAATGCTCTAATACTTATTGGATCCAATCTAATATTTATTTGATACGCATTGGATCCAACTGGGATGCAACTAACTTGTCCCAAGGCTGCCCCACAGTGTGCTGTGCTGTGTATTCTTAGCTAGAAAGGTGTTGGTAATACAGTGTTTTGGCTACTGCTGAGCTGCACTGGCACAGCATCAAGGCTCTCTCCAACCCCAATCTACGTCCAAAGACTTCTAGGCTGGGAGTGAGCTATAGCCTGGGAGGGGACATGGCCAGGTCAGCAAACCCAAACTAGCCAAAGAGATACCCAATACCATGTGTTATTGTGCTCAGCAATAAAAGCTAAGAGAAGGGAGGAGAATGAATGGCAGCATTAATTACTAAGGTGTTTGTCTTCTGAAGTTACCACTATGTGTACTAAAGTTCTGCTTTGCAGAAAGTAGCCGGACACTGCCTACTGAGGGGAAGTAGAGTAATTTTTTCCCTCCTTTGGTTTCATGCATGACCTTTTTATTATTAAACCCACCATTTTTTTTCCTTACTTTATGCCCCTGTCCCACTGAGGAGAGGGAGTACCTGATGGGCAATCATGGTCAGCCCATCACAATCTCAGATAAAACAGGGGCATAAAATTATCATTCTATATCTGCTTAGTTTTAGCCATTTAAGAAGCTGAAATGAGAGAAGTTGAAAGAAATTCCTAATGTGCTAATATTTCATATACTAAAACTTCTTGAATTCTAGACAGCCAGCAGAGAATTGCACGTACAGCCTTGTCAGTTCCTGGTATCCCATGACACACTATCATTAGCTGTTCAGGCAGACTGACTGTGATGAGTGCCACTTACACTGCTGTAACTCCAGGCAAACTGTTATGTGGTCTCTGAATCCTCTCTGGTCTGTACTGCCAAATGATAAGTCAGTTTATGACCCACAGTTAAATGTCTCTTGTCTGATCCCACAGATCGAGTTTACAAGAGATGGCAAAGGATCCAACACGTTCAACAAATTGGCATTTTGGGCCCATGTTCACATAGTCTCAATTCTCTATTTACTGTGTCTAGGACTTATTAAAGAGCCTCTTCAGAGTCTAGAGGACCATGCATGTGGGTGTCACCATCTACATTTATAACAGCACACAAGATGACAAAACCTGAAGACAGACCATGATTGTCCATGTGATTAAGAATTCAAGAGTATGTATATAAGTGTGATGAAAAATAGAGTCAGGATCATAGGATAACCTGTATTAATAAAGAGGTAAATCCAGGGTTCATAAGCTTCTGGATCAAATTTTGTCTTGAAATATTTCTTCTAAATTTTCTTCCAAATATACATGTCCCCATCCGAGCTTCATACTTTAAACTTTTTTGTTCCTGATCAGCTGGCAATGAAAACTCTTTTAATTGTGCTGTTGTTTTTCTACTATACATCCTTTAGAAAATTTACTTGAACAAGACCTTATATCCTTTGGCTCTGCCTCCTCTGAAGGCATTCTGAATACACTGCCTTCCCCTCCTCTCTCTTTCCCCACTCCTTGTTTATAAACAAAAATGAAGACTTTTCTCAGCATCTTTCCAGTGCAGATTTTTTCTTAGAGCTCATTTGTTTATCCAATGTACACTCTGTGGTCATACACAGACAGAATGAACTGTAATGTAATGCAGTGAGGACTAAGTAATTGCTTCCTTGTGGAGTGCTCAGGGATTTTTCAACATGATAACCCAAAACAGTGCAAGGTGAAGGTGCTCTTGTACTTCTGTGTGAATATATACCCTATGCGTAAACTTCATGAGTACGAAAACTGTTATCTGAGAACAGAAAGCATAAAAAAAGAAAAAAAGAAAAAGAAAAAAGAAAAAAAAGGCAGAAGCACAGTCTGCAGGAGTGATCCAAAGCCACAGAGATTAATGAAAAGACTTCTGTGTGCATTGGATCAGGCTGTAACGTAGTGAATAGCTGTGAGGTGTATTTAATGCTGCCAGCACAGCTGCGAGAACACATACAAAAAGTAAATAATGAAGAGAGTATTTTCAGCCTGGCATCTGGCTCTTTTGACTGCCATTTTGAACAGGAGGTAGGAGGAGTCTTGCAAAATGTGATGATAATTGGTCTCTTCCTGCCTCATCGAAGGCCATCTCAAGGCTGTGAAAGTCAAATTTTGTTCCTTTTTTTAAATTATTTTTTAATTTTTTATTTTTTTTTTTGTTTTCATTTCCAGCTGAATAAATGTAAATAGGATCCATAATAGAACTTGGGACCTCCAGCTCTAAACAGAAGTTGTCTCCTGAAGAGCAAAGCAGCATCCCTTAGTTTTTAGCAAAAAAAAAAAAAAAAAAAAAAAAATTAATATGTTAATGAGCACAGTTTTTACATTCCATCATGAAGAAGTCAAATTAATAAAGATCAAAATTTTCAGCTCAGATTCCATTACAAAAACTAAACTCAAATGTATTCACTCTCTAGTGAAACTAGAGCAGGAACTCAGCCAAAAAGGCACACCATTAGTGTTTGCCTGCTAGTTGACAGCTTCCTCTAAGAGCCTTCCTTTAAAGCAATATAAAATAAATAGCCATAAAAATCTTACAGTACAGTCCATACTTACACACCTCCATTTCAGTTACATATGTCATAAAAAACAATAGATTTCAAGTGGTGTTCAAGAGTCTAAGATTGGACTGAGTTAAAGATTTAAATTTAGACTGAAATGGGCAATGTTACTAATTGAATTTCAAAATTTAGAAGGAAATGTCTCTCTGTCAGAGACACTATAGGCAACAACTTCTCTAATGCATCCTTATATTTTAATTGGTTAGTGCTGTTTTAATTTAAATTGTTTTTAGAAGTGAAGGTGTCCTTTGGAATCTATTTTGGATTAATGTTTTTCTTCTTTCAAATGATTTCCTAAAGGGCACATATCATCATTATTATAATCATATTTTTAGTTGGCAGTGTTAAAGGTTCAATGAAAACCTAAGCTCTTCAAGCAGGGAATTAACTCATGTTATGTGTTTGTATTTGATCTCTATAGGACCCCCTTGGTGCTACAGTGATTAAGAATGAAGACAAAGGGTTTGAAATACCACCAAAGTGGCATCCCAACATCCTTGTCCTGCACAGGGTATCTCAAAAGCAATGATTCATCATCCAGGACTAAAAGTTATCTCCACTCCTGTTTTCTGCTTGGACTACAAATCACTCTGCCAGCTGGGTTGTTAGAAACATTGAAAGTTAACACAAAAATCATGCTATTTTTAAAAATTTACTTAACATGAAATATAGAAGAGGAGATCAGAGGCTTGCACAATACTCTGTCATTTCAAACCAACTCCATTAATAATTTCAATTAGCACATATTTTATAGAAAAAAAACAACACCCACTAAGCTGTTGTCTTTTGCCTGCTGGAAGAAACTGCTCAGCATACAACTGTCTTGTTTCTAGATAGTATTATTAATTCTGCCTTCTTTTTTTCTTTTTTTTTCTTTTTTTTTGAAGACTGTACTAATTCATTGAATATACACATAAAACATCATCTTGAAATAGGTATTGTTTTGCAATGGATGATTCCTGGGTTTTTTTTTTCTGCTTCAGTATGTAAACAACACTTGCATAACTTAAATCAAACACTCTGCTCCATCAATCCATACTAACTTCTGCTCTATTATCATAGAATCATAGAATGGTTTGGGTTGGGAGGGATCCTCAAGATCACCTAGTTTTATCCCACCTTGCCGTGTACAGGGACACCTTTCATTAGATCAGGTTTCTCAGAGCTCCATCCAACCTGGCCTTGAACATTTCTAGGGACAAGGCTTCCACAACTTCTCTGAGCAATCTGTTTCAGTGCCTCACCACTCTCACAGAAAATAATTTCTTCCTAATCTCTAATTTAAACTTACTCTCTCCGTGTGAAGCTATTTTCCCTTTCTCTATCAGTACATGCACTTGTAAAAAGTCTCTCTCCATCTTCCCCGCTGGCTCCCTTCAGGTACTGGAAGGCCATAACCTGACCCTGAAATCTTCTCTTTTCCAAGCTGAACAATTTCAATTCTCTCAGCCTTTCCTCACAACAGAGGTGCTCCATCTCTAATCATCTTGGTGGCCTTCTCTGGACTCACTCCAACAGGTCCATGTCCATCCTGTGCTGGGATTCAAAAAGGTCAACAAATTGGCAAAAAAAAAAAATACAAACAAACAAACAAAAAAACCCAAAACAAAAAACAACTAAAACCAAAACCAAACACATCCCCTCCCCACAAAAAAAAACACAAAGCAAAACAAAGCAAAATAAAACACCCTCAAAGGACTGTTTTCCTGAACCGGCAGCTCTTCATGTCACGGTGTGAAACTCTTTCCCTGGAGTGGTCAGCTATGTGAGTAAGAACACCTCAGGGCTGCTGCCTGCCTAATGAAATATATTCCAATGTCCACACCATTGAAAAAGTGTTAATGGGTTTTCTGGTCCATCTGAGGACATTTAATTGAGCTTGAATAGATATGTCTCTGCCAGGGAGCAACAATCCAGCAATTTGGATTTGGGAGACTGGCTGTGCTGAAAATGACTGTTTTGGAATGTTCTTCTTTACATAGTTTTCAGACAAAAAAAACCCCAAAACCCAAAAAAAACAACCAAACAAAAAAACCCAAACCAACAAACAAAAACAAAACAAAACAAAAAAAAAAACAAAAAACACCCCTAAAAATTTGAGATACTTGTGGAACAGAATCCGTGATTTACTTGAAAGAAGGTGGAAAAGCTCAACCAACATTCACTCACAGGAAGGGCTCTGAGCTACTTCTTTTCCACAGGATCTCCCTTGTTGTTTGCTTTGCATTTTCATTTAGGCCCTAATTCCAAACCCCTTATTCATGGGGTTATTCTCATTACAAGAAGAGACTGGAAAAGCATAGGTTTCCTAGTCTAGCCAAACAAAGGCTGAGAAGAGATATGACTGCTGTCTGTAAATGCATCATAGGTGTAAACACAGGAGGAGAAGCACTATTTAAGTTAAAGGACAATGTTGTCATAAGAACAAATGGGAATTAACAGGCTATGAATAAATTTAGGCTGGATATTAGAAGGTTTCTAGTCATAAGATCAATGAAGGTTTGGAACAGAATGGGTAAGAAGGGACTGAGGAAGGAGAAAAATAATCTATTTTAAAGAAAAAGCTAATTCAGGTTATGCTAAAATTTGAGATGGTAATACTGTGATAGCAAACTTCAACCAGTAGGCTCTTTCCAATCTTATACTCTTAGACTTTTTAATAATTAAAAAACCATTTTAAATTTTAATGCTTAATAATAATCTAAGTTTAAACTGTATTAGTGGAACTGGTTCTAATACTTTCTGTGATATCTTCTGCAAAATAGGCCTTGTAAAACACTCAGGGGCAAAGTACTAATCTGGATTGTCTAGAGATCTAGAGAGACTTCATCTCAAAAGTGCTCAGAATAGCATTAAGTGATATCAGTACATCTTTTGAAAACTTCAGTGCAAAATAATATGTGTTAGGTGGCAAAACTTTCAAGAGAAAGAGAAAATGGAGGCACCAAAAAAGGCAAAAATTCAAAATTGCAAAGGGAGAGACATTAACAAATGGCAAAGCAATTCACTCCAATGAACTGCACTTCACAAACCACACATCTGTGGCCATCACAGTGTTGCAACTCAGATGATATAATGTGTCTCGCTTTTGTTTTGTTTTGTCTTTGGTTTTTTTTTAAATTTTGAATACATGCTACCTCAGACACCTCTCTGTCCAAACAGCAGTTTGGAGATGAAACAGAGGCACTTTTGTCTGTTTGCATATGTGTCCTTGTTTGTGCACCCACTTTAAAAGTATGTGGCGCAGTCTGGAGATAGAGAAGGTCTGTTAAAGTGTTTGTCTTCGTTCATCTGCAAGTCTGGTAGTCAATCATATGCAACAGCAGTCTATCAGTCTCCTGAAAACATAAACTGAATATCCACCACATCAAATGGAAAGGTTTCCAAGTAACACAGAGCTGGTGAAGTCAGATATTTAATTCACTGAGGGGTTTTTGTGCTCTTACTGGTTGACAAGAGATAGAGTCATACCTACAGATGTCAACATGGTGACCCTCACATCTTCACTGGCTGTCCTGTATGTAGCTCTGTGATGAATTAAATTACTAAAAATTCCAGGATGGAGCTCCTGGTCTTATTCTGTTCTTCCACATTTTCCTGCAGTTTGAGGTGATGGTAGATGCTTGGCCCTCCTGTGCATCAATAGAACAAAAGTATAGCTAACAACAGTTGGTAAGAATAGGACCCACAGAAAACAAAAGTAGGACCAGCCTTTTTCCCCAGGCTCATCTCTTTACTACATGTGAGTAAGTAATTTGGTGTGAGTACAGGTGATGCCTTTGGGAGCAGACAGTGAATTAATACGGATCAAAAACCTCTCCTATCACAAAAAAAAATAAAAAAAATCTACTCTCATTAAGGTCTTCTTGCTCAGGAAAAAAACAAAACAAACCAAAAAAACAACAACAACCAAAAAGAACCCAAACATAAATTGAACTTTGTTTATATATGATTGGAGATATTTGCCAAAACACTTAAATCTTAAAACAAATCTTCTCTGTAATCAGACTGTAGGAAGATTACTTTAGCAAAGTCTTTGAGCTATTTAGGAGAGGAGTAAAAATATATGCTTTATCTCAATGGGATTTATTTATTCACCAAACCAGCATATGAAGATGGTCTGAAATCTGACATCACTTACATAACTAACACATTTAAGGATAGTACTTTTAGTTTTATTTCCAAATTATATGGTATAAATTATGAATTTGTACAAATACTACACTTCAAAAGGCAAATAGTGTGACTGACATCAACACTGAAATTAACACTGCAAGCGAAAGAAGACCTTCTTAATATTTTATGTCCGTTTTAGAAAAAAAATATTTTAAAGTCTATATTGGTGGTCATAGTAACGTGCAAAGAAAACATAAAAAAAACATGTAAAAAGAACACAGATTAAAGCCATGATAAGAATTTAAAATACTTTCATATACAAGGGGAGTTTGGGGGTTAAAACTCTAAAACCTCCTCCTTAGAATTCCTCTCGGATTTATCAGATTTCAGTCTTACACGCTTCCTCAATGAATATATTCACATCATACCTGTTCTACAGTGAGTGTGATTAACTACTGGATAAACTACAAAGGGTAGATGCTGCTGCAGGAAAAATCAAGATTGTATGCTTTTCTGGAATGTATCGCACACTTTTTGTGATGAATATGGCATAAATAGCTGACATTTAATTGTCCAGCATAGACATGAGAGCTTATCAGAAGATCTATACCTTTAAAAAACACCATAGTGTTAAAAATCTGCCAACCTCCAGTGAAAAACAGTTATGTAAGAGAGGAAAATGAGATAAGAGCAAAATAAATTATTCATACTTTATATGCAGATGCAGTCACAAATTTACATTTCTATAGCTGGTATAGGAGTTACACTTTTTAAAAAGGGGGTTCATTGGTCTAAGTATTTCTTACAGGAGAAAAGATTTTAGCTAGTGATTTCTCTATTAAAACTAAGTTTTCCTAATTTTACAGATAAGCACTTGCTACTGTTTACCCTCTTTCCTCTGGGTATTTTCAAGGCATTTATCCATCTGCAGGTGAATGAGTTGTAGAGTAAATATATCTCTTGGTGTAATTGCAGTAACAAATGCTTGCAAATGGGACTGTTACTTGCAAATAAAAGGCAAAAAGGAACCTTAAACTGTGCTGTTGATTTGTAGCCACCTCCAAAATGAAAAATGACAGCTCTTTAATATCACATAAAGATGATGCAATAAGAGGCTCATAAAACATGAAGAAGAAAAAAAAACAAACATCCCTTCTTCAATAGAAACCAGCAGACAAATAGTTATAAAGCAGGAGCGAAAACTTTTACTCACAGTCTAGGATCCAAAACTGGTCTGTGAGTCAAGGTGAGACCCACAATCCTAATATGGGTTTTTCCTCCTGGCCCTTTTTCTGACATGTCTCTCACGGCATAAACTATTTTTACAGTGTGAAAAAGTAGACCAAAAGTCACAGATAAAAGCATCAAGAGTCTTAAGTTACCATTTCTTCTTCCAAAAACCTATGGAATCTTGTCACGCTCTTTAGCAAACAGCATGTCACATCTTACTAAGAAGATAGTGTAAGAGCTGGCTGGAAAACAACATTTCTGTATATGAAAAAATGACAGTTATTTTCAGTTTCAAATCAGGACAGTGGAAGGTTTGAACATGGGTCACCCATCACCCAGGAAATTGATAGTAAGATTCCACTATTTAGAAAGTAGCTTCAGTTCCAGGTCTTTATTGGCATGGTTTTAAGAAATGCTTACAAGAATAGTGGGCTAAATTTCTGTGATTTTTTTTTGTTGTTTTTTCTATAAGAGATCATTTTACAGCAAAATCTCCTTTTTGTTTTCTGGAAGACTTTTGACTGTCTTTCATTCTAATTCCCAGAAGTAGTCTTTCTGAGGTCCTGCCTCAGATAAATTTCATGGAGTCTGCTGAACCATCATCACTGAAGGGTAGAGCTCTGGGGAGATTTGGGTCCTTTTTCATTCCAAACATAAAGTGGACAAACAAAGCAGGTGAGTGTTCCAGGGAGGGTCTGAAAGGATGTGGAAGCTGAAACTGAGACACCGCTGAAAGCTTAACCCAAACAGTAGTTTTATTACCAAAAGTGGCCAAGCAACAGGAAAAAACCCAAGAGAGAGACAAAAGGGAAAATAAGCCCCCAGGTGCAAACACCCAAATTGCCCAGGTGTTTCTCATGGAGTTGTCTTACTGACTCCTGGAATGCCCAGACCCCCCAGAGCAGTGGCTGCATCCTCAAGGGTCAGCAGGCTCACGGGTGAAGGCAGGTGTCCCCACCAAACGGCAACGTTGTCCTCTCCCATGAAGCAAGCCACCCAGCACGAGCCACCTGCCCTTTTTCTAAGTTGCTGAAGTGACCTCAGCTGGGCAGGTGTGGCCAGGACCACCCAACCAGGCATCCTCAGCACCTCCCCCAGTTATGTAAGTAGGACCCTCTTGTGCATGTCTGGGGGTATTGGTGCCTGTGTGATATGCTCCTGGGGGTCTTTATTAAATGGGGCTGGGGGCTTGTTTCATCCTTTTATGTTTTTTGGAATATTGTTTCAAATTTAGTATAGGTGTCTATGGCCTATGTGTTTAGTAAACAAGGCAAACAGGAAAATGTTTATTTGAACTCAGCCTAACCTTTCACCTCCCACTACTGCAGTGGCCTCGCTCATATTCCTTGTAAAATGGCTCTATAAAGATAGAAATGACATAGCTGGCATTTTGAGGAGTTCGAGTCAATAACGAAAGTCAAAAGATCACATCCAAGTACACTAGCTGAGCTTTCTCATGAAACCTGTGTAATGCCTATTTACTCTCTTTTCTGCTTCTGTCAAAGGCATTAATCTCACATTTCCTGAGTGCTACATTTGATCAAAATCCATTTCATTTAAAAAGTAGAGGTTAAAAATCATACTGAATCATACTGAAATCATACTATTGCAAAGAATTGTGCTGAGTAGGGCAACAAATCCTTGATTTCCACGTCTCACTCCCTTGAGTTGGAGTCTGTTTTTTTTTTAAATAAATTTAACACTATGTATAGCTTATTCACTTACATCTCCCCTAAATATATATTTAATCTACTCAAAATATATGTGTTATATTTGAACAATATTTGAAACTTGGCTGGAAGGTTTGACTCTGTTTATCTCCTGGATAGTTTCTTAAGTCTTCAGCTCCTAAAACAAATAAACAGAAAAAACCCAAAAGAAAAAAAAAATAAATCTTTGTTATAATTTTGCAGAAGACAAAAATATCCTAGTCTGTTCAACCACAGACTCTGGACAGAATTAAAGGCTATGACAAGCTTTTCCACCATTTGACCCAGTTTAATAATCTTGAACATAAATATTTTAAAAAGCCAGACTGAACAGGGGAATCTTTTTTATTTTGGAGAAAGACCCCAACATTTTAAGGATAGACAAAAAGTCACTGATTGAGCCAGGACTTATATATGCACGTCTTCCAGTTCTAAATCTTCAGATAGTTTGGATTGGAAGGGACCTAAAAGATCACCTGACCCCCTGCCATGGGCAGGGACACCTTCTGCTAGAAAGCCACTGAATGACCCAGTAGTAGCAATGCAGTGGTCATGGCTAACTGGTTGATCTTGGACAATGTTCTCTGTAGTTAAGCCCAGACCAGTAACCTAAACTAAAGACTTATAAAGCATCGGCTTTTAAGACCCTCTTTAATTAAGAATATGTAAACTAACTGAAATCTATTTTATCTGAAGGTTTGGTATAAATTACACTTCTTCATTGACAGCAATTCAATACAGAATTAGGAGACTTACTAGTCTGCTTATATCTGCATCTGTTTTCTCACTATTGTGTCTCAGTACAACTTTTTTGATCCACAGTATTTCTGGATAATAACAATAAAAAAGTGTTTTTAATGAGAATAATGTGCTCTTATCTTCATAACTAAAATAAGAAAAATATGTTAACACTTTATTGAAAGATTGAAATTGATGATTATATTCACACACCCCCCCCGCCACACACACACACACCCCCAGTCCCCCCTCTAAACTGGGTACTGTTGTAAATGATTACTTTGTCACAACTTTCCATCACAATCTTGTTACACAATATCACATTATGGAAAGCTCAACACTAACACTGCATTTAATGTCCTGACTTGTAAATGTTTTCCCTACTTAAATTCTGCATTTAACATGGCAATAACTCATTTAAATAGATAGTTTCATTAAGTCCCCTAAATTATTGGGATTTATCATTCCTATAAATGCATCCCTAGAAGTCTCTTTCCACTAGAAACCCCATTGTAGTAGGATTAGTGCAAACAGAGAATGTAAGAGAGTCTTTGTTCCCCCAGGTTCTCATTCAGACATTCGTAACTAGAAAATGTTTTGTAAAACTCATGATAAATTAAATTAAATTAAATTAAATTAAATTAAATTAAATTATGTAGGAAACCCAAGTATGTATGAACTGCAACCTGTCACTGCAGAGAGTGGTAGTCAGACACTTCAAATGCTTGAGAAGCAGGATAGAGGAATTAAGTGACTTTATGTACATTATACAACCATCCTTCCCCAGAACTAGGAAAGAATTTCATATATTCCAATCTTTAATACAATATGTTTACCATAAGATTATCCTATCTTTCAAATATTGGGGAAAAAAAATAAAATCGCCCTGGAAGAAATACTAGAAACCAATTTAGGAATATCTTAATCTGGGAAAGAACTGTTAATGACAATATCGAAACAGGATTATACAGGGTTGTTATGCATTATTTCTGTTTGTTCATATTGGGTTTTGGTTGGTTGTTTGGTTGGGTTTTTTTTGTTTGTTTTTTTTTTTTTTTGTTTTGTTTTTGCTTTTGGTTTTTGTTTGGTTTTGGTTTGTTTTGTGTTTTTTTTGTGTTTTTTTTTTTTTAATTTGGTTGATTTTTACTAAATGAAGAACTTGATCTCTAGAATAATAACTAGAAGATTAATAGATTTTCTGTTTTAGAAATTACACTGATGGATGTGTGGGACTTACAGATTCTTATTTGCCCTGTACTGCATAGTCCTTGCAGCAGGTCTAATTTGAAAGAAAAATTGTGGGTTTTTTTGCAAAATTGGGTAAAAATTAAATTTATGTCACATATTCCATGATACCAATAAAGGAAAATAGCCTGAGACACCAAGGGTTAAGGCGCAGGAATTTGAAGCACAGATATAGGAAAGC
>JAWWTY010000077.1:145472083-145502065 GCA_035222235.1 Margarornis squamiger | reverse complement strand
AAATACCTCCTGCTTTGAGCATGAAACTTTGTCTCTGAGCAGTTTCTCCGTGCCTGTTTGGGGCAAATTCGGCATCATCCAGATGAATATTGCATGAATGCATCTGTGACAAACTGAACTTGCATAAGGTGGAGAGGAAAAAAAGAAACAGATTTAGGGAAGACAAAATCACAAATTATATCTCAAATTATTAAAGGTCAATCACACAATTTCCCCTCCACACCATGTAGTCATTAAAGTGAGATGGAGAAGGAGATGGAGAAGGAGATTAAACTCTTCATTTTTCCTCAAGAATCTAAAATATTAATGCAATTTTTTGGAAAGTAATGACTAGAAATAGGTGCTGTAGAGAGATGTTTTCCAGAGAGGAACATTTGTACTGCTGAGTCCCAGCGAAAACCTGAGCCCTCTACAATCCATAGGGCTCCTTCAGGATGTAAGAACAGCAGAGAAAACTTGGGATAGTGGTATGTGGCCTTACACAGTGGTCATTTCTTAGTGAACCCTGTCCAGTTACAGGTAAATACCTAATCTTGATGACTGAATAATTGATAGAATGGACTTGCATATTTTTTTAAATGCATGAATAATTTCATAAGGTTGTTACCACAGTGGCATCCAGTAAATAAAATCTAAAAGTAGAGAAGCAGTTCACAATTGCTGAAAGATTCTTAATTTTCCTGTCATATTGTTTCAATTCATATGCTTGGGAGGGGCAGAATATACTTTATTTTTATCTTAAATATATTCCTGCAGTCACTTCGTGGGTTTCCTTCTATTGTTTATGAGCATCAGTCATTCACAGATCGCTGTTTGACATAAAGTGCAGGAGAAAATCAGTGTGATTAACACAGCAGTGGGGTTGACTCTTCTAGCTCTGAAGGAGTCATTCCAAGGTCAAACAGGAATCCTATTGGCATTTTGTGTGAATTTTACGTAAAGCCCACAGTTTGTTTTAAATGGGTGTTGTGCATATGTCTGATAATTCATTTACCTATGAATTTCCTTTCCTGCAATGTTATTAGCCCAGAAATAGCAATAACAGTAAAGTTCTATGAAAATGGATAGGAAGTTTGTCAACCTTTCTGTGCAGAACACTGAGAATTTCAATGTATTTAAATTGTAAACACTTCAGGTTCATCTATTTATGGTGTACAGCATCCAAATCCTCTCTGGGGATAATGTAATATAGTATTATATATAAAATAAAGTAACACTGTCTCGAAAACACCCAGATAGGATCAGGATCTATATATCAAAAAGATTAGAGCTATAGCCACCATGGACATCAGGCATCAGTCAGTTCCCTAAATACATTAAAAATACTGGAAAGTAATCTTATTTGTTATCCTTTACACAACTCTAAGTGCTACGAATCATTCTGTGTTCACAACAGCCTTTTGTCCAGTTCTGTTCTTATGGATAATTGTGTGTGCCTGCAGCAACATGGATCAGTCCTGCTTCTACACTGTAAGACTTGTGCCCCCTCAGAGCTTCCCCTCACTTCTCTCTTCTAGTTTGCTTTGAGAGAACTTCAGCTCATTCCGTGTTGATCAGGTTTTCAACAGTTTAATAAATAAACATTTGATTATGTTGAGATGTAGGACAATTTGTCTTTGTTGATATTCTTTGTGGCATACTTAAATATTATTTAGATGAAGCCACTTTCCAAGGAAATTACTCTCCACAGGAGCCTGAAAGTGGCAATTTTTTTTTAAAAAAAATAAATAAATTGGAAGCTGTGCTGTGTTTCACACATGTGAATAGCTGGAAGCAGTTAGTTATGGAATTTTAATGGCTAGATTATAACTTCTATTTCTATAACGAGCAGCAGTTATTACAGTTTGAAGTATGTTGTAATTTTTAAAAAGTAATTGTACATGGATTCTCCTAAACCGATAATACATCTCAGACTGATTTCCTACATTTAATATACACTACGACACAAAGAATGGTAATGCGAGTCTTCAGCATGAGCGTTCAGAGCTAGGGAAGAAAATTGCAGTTAAATTGTGTTTATTCGGAAGACATTTTTTCCTTCTGTAAATCTTAAATGTAGATTTAAATCTCCACTCCTTGCTATGATTAAGAGTCAAATTGAAAAGGGGGGAAAAACATAAAATTAAGAGAACCAGCTACCCCAGAATGAAGGTAGGAGCTGCAGGAATATAGGTGCTACTCTCAGCCAGCCCTTCACTAGGTCTGGGGTCTGGACAAATTGCATTTCTTCATGGTTTTGTCTTTTGTTTGGTTTTTTTTTGTTTGGTTGGTTTTTTGTTTTTGTTTTTGTTTTTGTTTTGTTTTGTTTGTTTGTTTGTGGGTTTTGGGTTTTTTTCAGGTTTTTTGTTTGTTTTGGTTTTTTTGTGTTTTTTTTTAGTGTCATAACCCCATCACTCTAAGGATCTCCTTTTCTCTGTCAGGTTTCATCAGGATGGGATGCTGAAACTTCCAACTTTAGTGTGATATATAATCTATACCTATATACTGATATACCTATATACCTCCACCTACACTGGTGTCTATATCCATCTATATCTATATCATCTATACATATATCTGTATCTATCTATATCTATTAATTTCAGTCTTCATGCTATTTTTAGTCATCATCCCTGAAACAGCTGTGATTTCTGTAACTGCTGGGATACAGAACTGAGGATCTTGGAATGCTGCAGTAAAGGGTCACAGATGGTCTATGTCCTTCTAGCATGAATGAGGAGAAGTCATGTATTTTTTGTACATGTCTGGGACCAGCCTGAGCAGACTCTCTTGCTCTCAAGAAAGGGCCTGTCAGGTGAAGAACCAATAAGTAACTGAGATAGAACTCTCCTCCCCAGCAACTCCAGTTCCTAACTTTTCTCAGCAACCATCAAGGAAAACATCATACACATTAAATGAAAAGTAGCTCATCTGACTGTTTAGCTTCTCATTTACCCAGGAGACACTTGATTTTGGTTGAAAGAGGCTCTTAAAATTCTGTCTCCTGTTCAGAGACATAGAAAACTCAAAAGATCAACATGTTCTTTCCTGATAATGAGAATCTCTCATTGTAAATACGATGAAAAGTCCACTATCACCAGCATATACTGTGTTCAATGCAGAAATTTGCTCAGAAAATCATGCTTTTCTTGCTCATTTGATTTCAGTTTTTAATCTCTATGGATTCCAGACAGATAATGACAAGCTAACATCATCTATGTATAGATATGTGTGAAAATGGCAGTGCTTCCTCAACTGAAAGAAGGGGAGAAACTCTCTCTGGGACAGGTTCTTGTGCCAGGCTTTGACACCACCCATGCAGTGGTATGTTTGATCCAGCCAGCAAGGTTCCCTGTGTGAAAGATGCAGGGAATCTCGGCTCTTTCTTTCAAACAATTAAAGATTTCAAACAATTCACCTATCCTATTTGAATGTATATGACTGCTTAACAGTCACTAAATTCAGTGGTAGTCAATTACCTTACTACATTTGACAGAGGATTAATACAAAGCATTTTTTATTCCTTCCCTCCTATTACAAGTTTGCTTCAGTACCTCAGCATTCAAATAGCCAGAAATTCACATTACTTTTATTCTTAGCTGAGGTTATTATCTACTTCTTATGCCAGCCTTTATTATAGTTCAGTTTTTCTTCCTTGCCAGGGATTCCTGTCCAATCCCAATGTGTACACTCTTTGGATAAAAATGTATTTTCTTTTCTTAAATTTTATTGAAATTTTTAATTTCTTTGGTTATGCAGAAGGCTTATCTTTATTTACTCCATTTAGAGATCTCATTGTATCCACCATTCCTGTCAAGGTTTCAACAGAGTTTGTTAATCAATATAATGATTTTCAATCTCCACTGGCACTGCTTTTTCTGAGCCAAGCTTAGATCCCATTAGCCTTTTCCATGGTATTGTTACCCTGCTCACTCACAATCATCCTGTAATTTACAAGTACATCCAGCATCCAAATCCTTGTCACCTTATCTGTAGACTGAGTTCCCAACTACTACCAGAAGTTCTTATTAGTTCCTGATAGTACAGCCTTATATTTCGTACTATTTAATTTTTTCACTTCAATTCAGACATAGTAGGCTACATGGTCATCTTTTCCTTTCTGAATCTTCCTCTGAATTGACAATACCTCTTAATGTTTTGTCACTGTGGTAACACCTTTTAAACGGAAGTTTTGATGTGGCCAGAAGAAGTAGTTTTGATTTAAGTTAATATAATATCATTTATAATTCTTTGTTTTTCCCCTTCTTTAGGGGGAACATTTCTTAGAAAATATTTTTTTGTCCTCACTTACAGATATGTATATTAATTTTAATCAGTATGTTTGAAATAAAAAAAAAAAAAATAAATAAAAAAAAATGGTATCTGAAGTCTAAAAGATAATAGAGGAGAAACTATGAAAGAAACGAGCAAGTCACCAGACGTGAGAAAGTATTTAAGAATTAAAGAACAATAAGCAACACACTGAGGTACCAAAAGTGGATCTTTCCACTTTTCACTTCCAGTTTTCCATCTGCATCTTCCACATATTGTACTTTTGGAATGTTGTCAGTAACCATTGGCCTGCTGCATCCAGCCCTTTGATGAGAGACTGATGCTTTCCAGGGCTGCCTCTGCCTCCCCATCTACCATCTCATGAGTTTTTCACTCGTTGTCCCCTACACAGGCTTCCTGGGGCCTGGCTAATTCAGTGCATGAAATACTCCAACAGTTTTCAAATTCCTAAGGATTCCAGAAACTCCAGTTCACAACCCAGTCAATTCACAAGGGTTTTCTGCTGTTCATCCTGTGCTCTTAGACCCCAGAACACATCTGTTTTGGGAATAACCTGGCTCAAATGATAGCCCAAGTATTCGTCTTCATGAATGCAGATATTGAAATATTGTTTCTAGTTTCTCTGGTTGCCATAGCAATCCATTGAGAGAGGGAGAGTGATTTTGGGCAAAGCAGTGCAGGAAAAAGAAATGTATTAAATTGAGGGAGGCAAGTTTAGCTGGCATGAAGCAACAGTAACAGCTTGGGTTTATAGTTCTGGGGGTTTTTGTTTTTGGTTTGGTTTTGGGTTTTGAGGGGTTTTGTTTGGTTGTTTTGCTTTTGGTTTGGTTTGTTGTTTTTTGGTTTTTTTGTTTTGTTTTGGTTTTGGTTTGGTTTTTGTTTGGTTTTTGTTTTCATAGAGGTGGAATTTACAATAAGGAACATCAAAAAACTCTGCCAAAACCCCTCCTGAGCAGGTGAACTAGAAGTAGAATTGAAAGGAGACTTGGGGCTTTTTTTTCTGTATATAAGGGTGACTGGTGACTGATTATAGTCCCACATGGATTTAAGGAAACATGACTATCTCACCTTGTCTTCTCAGGGTTATGTATTAGATGGGATGATACACAAGGTGCAGTGAAATTGTCTTCCTGAGTACTAAACTCTGTGGTAGGCACCCTCTTACCTCCGAGCACGTGAGTGCAGAGAGGTGTGATGAGTTTATGTTCAAGTGCTGGGGCTGGATGCAGCATTAATGCCGTGAATGCCAGCTTAGCAGAATCAACCAGCACGGCTGCTCTCATCCATACTCACATGTTCACAATGTCCAAAAGCTCCTATTGAGCTTACTAACTGCTGCAAGTACTAAAAGCTCTGAAAACCGGACCTTCTTTGTACTCTGTTCTCAAACTGGTACTGCCTTCAGAAAAGTATGCTCATTCACTTAGCTCTACCTCAGTTTCCCTGTCTATAACAAGAGGGGAAAAAAATCCTGGACTCTCCATAAAAAGTGCTTTTGAAAATTGCTAAGGAACAGTTCACACACATGCAAATATATATATTTTATGTTTGATAATTTATTTAATCAAAATGTTTTATCTTTTCCTTCCAATATAATGCAGTGCAGCACTCTCAGTCCTGAACACTCAAACTCAAATGATTTTACCAGAGCAGTAAGGGAATAACAGAGAGGAAATGTGGGATACAGAAATTTCCAAACTGAGATAAGCTTTTGAACTGAGGGCTTCAGCAGGAGCACAGCACATTAATTATGATGATTATTTATATTTCACATTTCTATAGGACTATTTATTTGCAGCAAGCTTTCTAAACTATATATAGATACTGTAGAGAGGCTCCATAATGAGAACCTTTTCTGCAGCTTCTCTTCCTGGAGGATGGTATTCCATTGATACAGGATACTTACCTCAGAAGTTGGGCAAAACACTTTTATCTAAAGACTCCAGTCAATCCCAGCTTACAAAGAAACAGAATTTACTTATTCCAAATACACATGAAAGGCAGTCCTTCAGGAGTTTAAAAACAAATTAAAATCTTGTTTCCTTAGTGCAGTTTCTGAGTTTCTGGCAACTTGAGAGAGGCTTTTCTGCCTGAATATTTGAGCTGCAGGCTTTGTATCAGACAAAGCTTAAAACTTGAGCATGTTGCACTGAAATTTATAAAAGTTCATGCTTTTTGATATAAGAATAGCCTAAGATTGGCTGGATCAAAGGAGGTTAGAAATTTATCTGAGAGGAAATCAGTCTGCTATTATGCAGAAATCTTTTTACTTTTCTCTCACTATGAAGACACTCTTCAAATAAGATTAAATTACTTTTAGCCATAAAGGGTAAAAATCTGGCCCATAATGGAAGTCAATGTTAAAATTCATGTTCTATCCAATGAATTTGTACTTAACTATAATACATTTTTGTAGTGGCTTTATCCTTTCTAAAGACCAGCAAAGAGATTTTTTGCTCCTCTGGTTCAGCTGTGATGAGTTGCCAGTTGCAGCAATTGAGGAGGTGTTGGAGGTTTGTCTGTAAATAATATACAAAGCTCATTTGTGCAGCATTGTAAAGAATCTTTGCCAATGTTAACACACATTTCTAAAGCTTTAAGTTATGTCATGGCAAGACTGTACAAATCCTATAGCTACACATAATAACAGTAATAATAATAACGACAACAACAACTACTACTACTACTACTATATATTAATAAGAACAACAGCAATTTCAAAATATGTTCACCCTCACTCTAAGCAATATACAGGTTAAATGGACAAAACCAACTTGTAACAGATATCAAATAAACAGATTCTGCATTTGCAGCTGAGATTAGGACCTGGGGCAACTCCAGCTACAGTAGAAATGTTCTAACTGCTAAGAGCTTGCTGGTTTTGAAACAAACAAACAAACAAACAAACAAAAAAGGGTATTGAAGTCCTTTCTGCAGGAAAATGTTATTCCAAACAGAGACAACAATGATTTGCAGAGCTCCAGGGTCTCCAATTCCTGCCCTCCCAACCTTCTGAAGATAATAAAAAATATGAAGGTTTCAAAACTTAAAACTCAGTATCGTCAGGTTTAGGGATAAGTTATAATGGGGCTGACTGTCCCTCTGTCTTTTCAGAGAGACAGATCCACCCTGGCTCTCTGACTGGGCTCTGAGCAGGGATATAATGAATCCTGTCTCGTTTGGGCCGTGTCTCCAGTTGTACAGATGTTCCCCTCATTAGCAGAGGTGATGGGTGAGAGGGGAGCGAGCCAGCGATGACCGATGGCACCAGTCTGAATTAAAAGATAAACAGGAAAGAGCAGAACACTGGACAACTCTTTCTCTACATTTCTCCAACAATAAATGGTTCTGTGTGTATCTATGACAACACTACAAGGATGGAGATTATTCCAGTGCTCATGGAATGTGTCTAAGTACAAACCTACAAGCAGAACAAGAGCAGCGGAAGCAAGAAAATTAATTAGCTTTCCTTAAGAAAAGGATGCCAGAAATATTCACAGACAGAAGTAAAACTGCAAGCAATATAATTTGCAAGAATTCAGTGAGGAAGATAAAGGAACTGCATCAAGTGTAAACTTAGGGAATAATAAAGAACCCAGGAATCTCTTTAAAAAGAACTCCATGAAAAGAAAGAGTTGATTTTGATTTTATTATATTAGGTTTATATTAAACTAGTTATAAAAGCAGGCACAGAGGTTGTTGTTTTTTTTCTAAAATTTTACATTCTTTATTTATTTTGAACTAAAATGTAAATTTTTTTACAAGCAGAAAAGCTGCTTTAAATGCAGTGGAAAAAGAAAAGAGACAGACAATTAAAGGCATCTACAGATGCCAAATGCATCAAATGTAACATCAGGTAACTTGTGATGGACTAGCAATTATTTCAATAACACCTGGTTTCCTATTAATATCTGACTTGTGATTGACTGCTTTGCTGTTTTGGTAATTAATAAGCTTTTGTCACAGATAGGGAACCCAAAAGGAAATTTCTCCTATGCAGAAATGGCCTGTCAAATGAAGTTTTAAGTTCTCAGTGAAATATTTTTCCCACTCTGAGAAATATAAAAACTCTTACTAAGGCTACCTGGTTTCTGCAGACTTTGTAAGACCTTTGGATTTTTTTCTACATTGTAGAGCAGCTCTAATGTTGCAGTTGTCTAATTTTACAGTTGTCCAAACTGGCAGATTTCTCAGATTCTTAAACCCTGATTTAATTTTACTTTTACCTTTAAACTTTCAAATAGGAATTTTGAAAGGAAGGCTAAATATTTATGAGCTTGTGTACACCCATTTCTTGCCCCTCATAGTGTAGACACAACCATCAAGGTGTAGGTTTTGCTGTCAGTTTTCACAGAAATTAATTGACAGTACAAAAGGTCAGAGCGTGAGTAGCAATACACAGACAAACAGGTACAAATAGACTAGGAATGCTTTTCTTTCAAGTGGGATTCAGCTCTAGGCAGTAAACCTTTGGATTTCTCTCTCTACATATATGTGCATATATGTGAGTGAAGTATCTAAGCTCCTACTTGCTATCAGCAAATAGCTAGGATTTGATTCTATTGCCTCTGCACAAGCAAGCAGTGCTGAGATACCCCGTGGTGCCCAGGGTATCCATGAGTTCCTAGCAGACATGACCAAGAAATTGTAGGAGATCTATACTATTGTTGATACAGGTCAGGATGCCATTGGCCTGTCCAGGTGACCAAGAAAGCTCCTCTAAGAAGTCCCTCTGTACTGAGCACTGCTGAGGCCAAACCTCAAATCCTGGGCTCAGCTTAGGTGCTCGAGCGTGTCTGCAGTATGGCAACAGCACTGGGGAGGTTCTCAGAAAGTGAGTCTGATGAGGAGCAGCTGAGGGACCTGAGGGTGTTTAATCTGGAGAAAAGGAAGCTCAGAGGAGACCTTGGAGATCTTTACAACTACCTGAAGCTCAGAGGAGACCTTGGAGATCTTTATAACTACCTGAAGGGAGGTTGTAGCAAGGTGAGGGTCTCCCAGGCAAGTAATGACAGCTCAAGCCTAGCTAGGGGAGTTCAGGTTGGACATTAAGAAGAATTTCTTCACTGGAAAGGTTGTTGGGCATTGGAATGGGCTGTCCAGGGAGAGGGTGGAGTCACCATCCCTGGAGATGTTCAAGAAATGACTGGACTCAGCACTTTGACAAGGTGGTGTTTGGTCAAAGATTGGACTTTAAGATCTTGTTTGATTTTTTTTCCCCAGCCTTAAGGATTCTGTGATCCTATGATTCTATGAATTAGTAACCAAAAGCTGGGTGGGGTATCCTATGTTTCTCAGAAGGCACAGAGAGTACTGGGTAGCTGTATCGACTCCCTAATAAAAAATAAATTCCAAAGAGTGATTCGTGCTGAAATGAAGTGTTACAGTAACTCAGGTGAGTACTTCTCCAGACTCTACGGAACAGATTAACTAGATTTTTGCTAAATGTAGTGGAAGCTTAGAAACTGTTGTCATGTTTAGACATCAAAATAGAGTTGATTACAGACTGGAGCCAAGTCTCACACATTGTTTCCATTGAAGCACAAGTAGATGTGACCAAAAGTAATGAAAAAGTGGGGAATAAAAGCCCTCTAAGACTTTGACATGATACTTAAATAAATAAATAAAGTACCTTATTAACGTTTATAATATTCATGCATCTAAATTAGACCATGTGCTTAACTGTCTGGCAAAAGCAGGGTCATATTGTAAAAGAAAAAAAAAAAAAAAAAAGGAAAAAAAGAAGCCAAAGTGATTTCCACAAAATGAATGCTTAAAAAACCAAAGACCTGAAGTACTTTTCATGTTTATTTTAGTCTCTGGGCACCTACATTCTCATAATCTTTAATCTTTTCCTCTTTTTTTTTTTCCCTTTTAACAATGTGTTCAGTGTCTTTAATCATGCTTCTTTCAGAAATGGAAAACTTCCTAATTAATTAGTACTTCAGACAGAGGTATTTAAATTCAATTACATATCTGAGCTTTGGAGTTTTAAAAGTCTCATTAAAGTTAACATCCAAGTTGACTTTATTGAATTTATACAAGAAAAAAATGTATTTTAGATTTTAGGTATTTTTCAGATGTCCCATACATTTCCAAGAGGCAGAATTCCAAATGTCCCTTAAAAGTCTAAATAATTCACTTCAAAGAGAAGGTCCCATTTATGGCTTATCAGAGATCACCATCTGACAGAGATTTCAGCTATTATCCTGCAAAACACCTGCTTCAGTCTAGCACAATGACTTCTGTTATTTGGACTAGTTATAGCTCAGTTAAACCAATAACTAACTATTATACGATGAGTGACAACTTGGAACGGCTTGTAGATCCAAATGGTAGAGATTGTGTTGCAAAACTATCCCTTTAAAATGCACTTTATCAAATGTACAGCCAGGTAAATGCTTTTGAAGTAAAGATAAGAATCTGTAAATAAAAAAAATGCATTAAACATTTTGGTGATTTTTGCCTTCTCACTCATTTGAATATAAATTTTGGTGTACAAACTTCCTCTGGTCTTGGAGAGTGGGTTGAGGATCTCAATTGTCTTTATAGGCAATTGCCAGAGTTGCCTTTCTAGATTGCCTATCTAGGAACTTTTATAAATCCCAGGTTGCTGCATTGTATCCAGACCTTTGACATCAAATTCTCTCTTTTATAGCTCAGAAAGTTTGAATTGTGTCATCACTTTATTCGCCATATGAATTATTCAGTATTTCAAAAGCTACTGAGGCCTTGCTTATTCATAAAGTAAGCCATATTTACATCTTAGTGCATTATTGAAACCAATTATAATTGATCTCAACTGATTTCCATTATTTTAACAAATCTGGATAGAGAATAATATCTTCTAGATCTGCACACCTTTAAAAGAATTGTTCCTGTGTCAATGGGATCATCTTTCCACCCTTCCCCTGTACAAAAAACCTATGGGAACTTTGGAACAGCTCTGTATTGGATATCTCATTATCATGCAATTTAGCTTGCTGTTGGTCCTCAGCATTTCCCCGAAAAACAATTTATTTTTGACAAGAAGTGACAGGAGTTACATTTGCACTTATAAACTCCCATTTCACCTGTTCATTTCTTATCACTTTCCTCTGGTAACTGTCTTTGTCTTTATGCACAGCAATATAAATCCTTGAAAATGGTGCTATTCATTGGCATTTTTTCCAGATGCTGCACTACCTCCTTGTAGACCATCAAGGGCCACTGCAGCATTTCATGCCCTGTCTGTGATAAATTATTAGGGTGCAATCTGCAGTTCCAAGTCAAAGCTATCATTTGAATCAATGTCTGTGTTAAAGTGTTATTGTCACCCCCTACTAACAGCTCTGTGCTTACTGGTCACAGCTCCTGTTTCAATTTATTATTTTGGCAGCTCAAAACAGGTGATTTTTTCCCCCTGAAAGCTGTGGGACACTGTACTGAAACAATTCTCTAATATTGATTTAGAAAGAATACCTATTACCTTTTATCTTCTGTCACTGTGTTGTCTCAACACCTGCAAAAATTGCTTCTAATAACAGTGTGTTTGATTCTTTGAAAAAGAGGGGTTTGTATATAGGTTGGTCTTTTAATTTCAAAAGGTGTTTTCCTTGAAAATCCAGTAATGATGGAAATATGTACTTTAAATGCATAATAATGGTTGTTTACTTTACAGTAAAGTTCATGGACCTCAACAAAAACAAAACAACATAAAACCCCCACAAACTAACAACAAAAAAGAGAGTCCTTTTGTGCAGAATACAGGCTACACACAAAAAAGTTCTTGTCGTATTAGGCCTCATTTTAGCTCATTTTCCTCTATTTTTAACATAAGATCTGATATATTTTTATTATTATTAATAGTAGGAATGTAAGTCCTGAAAGACTATTAGGAATGAAATATTTCTGAGAGGCAATTAGGAATTAATGTTGACAGGGCTTCAAATTGAGGCATTATCAGCAGCTTTCAGGAAAATGATCTGCAGGGAAAAGACAATTGATTATAATGTGACTTCATCCTCCCCCAAAATATTAAAAATCAAAGTAGCAAAAATACATAAAAGGACTTTGTGTCTACAAGCTTGTAACAGCGTGGGGTTTTCATAAGCTGAAAGGGGATTTACTGGTCTGTGATGAGTAGTTAAAAAGATGTGTCATAGAATATATATTCAAGAATATGGATTCTTTCACGACATAACCCAAACTCTGTGTTGTCACTTAAATGCTAACCAGTAACTGTAGCAGTTTAAATTGACATTATTAACATTTATTTCCTAAGCTAGATGCTAAATGAACTTTGTTTTTGCTTCTGCCTGTCTTTTCTAGCCATGGTTTGAATGATGGCAGAATAATTGGAATCAAAGGCGATATAAAAAATGAAAAGTAAAGAGAAATCAAGTACTTATGCCCATCAATCAGTAACTGTATGTACTAGGGACAAATATAAATCTTCTTTTCCCAGAGATGATAGTTTAACTCATCCTATAATGTATAATTCACATTTCAAAACTGTATAATATAAATTGGTTTTTATATTCAAAATACAAATTGGCTGTTGCTCGTTTTCTTAGCTTTTTCTTCCTTGGAGTTGCATGAGGAATCTCAATAAGCTCTGTGTTTTAACAGTGTAAGTCTGGAGAGACGGAGATGCCACAAATTTATGGGTCTGAGTTGTGTACTAAGACAGAAGGGTTCTTTTCCCTCTGCGTTGATTTTTCTAGTAGAAGAGTGGTCTGAGACAGAAGGCAGTGAAATAACCAGTAGCATGAATCCATGCCAGTGCAAGAATAAGCCTTAAAAACATTCCAGACTTAAAGAAAATCAAAGGAAATACAGTTTTTCATGGGCTTTGGATTAAGGACTATCAACCACTGCTGACAAGATGGGACACAAACCTGCTGTCACGCCACTGGAAGATCTGGGAACCCTGGGTGAATGGGAAAAACAATGAAGTGAACATGCTGTTCATTTTGCTTGACTTGAGAAGGCGTGCAAACCTAGCTTGGCATTGTGACAAACTACTTCAGGCCATTCTAAGAAGGATCTTCAACAGAAAGGACCATTATCCTTCTAAATACTGGCACTGAGAAAGCAGATAGGACAGTTGCAGCCTACACAGGTTATGAGGACCATCCACATCTGTGCATGTTGCAGATAAATCCTTCTAAGAAACCTGGCATCATAGATACTTTCCTAGCCAGTCCCATAAGGATCCCTCAATATATCCACTAGCTAGACTTGCCTCATATCCATTTTGGAGCCTTTCCTGAAAAGCACAATGTCCATGGAACTGATGTGAAGGTGTCTGTAGTAGGCACTGGCGTGTTATCTTCCTCTTCTACACCTCTCACAGGAAATATTACCTTAGTAATGGTGGTATCACTATCGGATGTGTTGTGTCATCCCTTAATGGAAAGACGGTGGGATGTTCCTTCAACAGCAGTGCTTTAGTGGGTAGAGTGAAGGCTGCAGAGGAAGTCATGTTCTGCCTCTACCCTCCTTCTCAAAGCACTCTACAAAACCTGAAGAACTGCAGCCAGCTGTATATATATTTGGATCAGGGAAGCTGAGTCCTGTGTTTCCTTTTGTCTTGTTCTCCAGGAAATAGCTGCTAATATTTCCGGATTTTTTTTTTTTGTGTCAAGCATAATAGAATAGATTTATGATTTGTACTCTTACAGGTGAATAAAGCATGGAAAGAAGGCATGTATCTTCCAGGTTAAAAATGCAGTGGCTTATACCACTACTAGAGATATATATATTTATTTTTTTTTTTTGTAATTTATTTTAATTTCAATGAAACATTCCTCACAGTATAACTAATGCAGATGGATCCTCTTGATGAAATTTGCATGGGTCAGAGGTTCTTTAGTGGCTTCTGAGAAGAAAGATGGAAGAGTCTCTATCTGTTTTCATGGCATGTTTGTGGGTTACAAGAGATTGATGTTTGAATGTCTGAATGGCATGATGTGATTCAAGGACGAAACCTTGTTTCTCTAGTATTTGACGTGTGTAACTTAAGCATGAAATCAATTTTCTATTTTTTTTCTATGTATTTTTTGAAAATACATCAGATGAAAGGCAAAAGAAAACATGACTTTCCAAAAATTTTCAACACTATTATTTATCATATCCAAAAGACACCCATCAGTACATTAATTATGTGCCTATATTATTCATTCTGTAAATGATCCAGAAAGTATATTTCTTTCAGAAAAATTATTTGAAAGACATTTAAGAGAAATGGAAAAATGTTTGCAGAGAAGTTTTACTATCATTTATATAAATTAAATACTGACAAGCATTTTGTCTATTTCTACCTGCATTTGACATATGAACCCATCTGTCTTGAAGCAGATACCTGTAAACTTCATTATAGGAACTTCCTTCTTGGTTTTATGCTAATTGAGCTTATCAATACATGTACATACAGAATCGTGCAGGGCCAGTGGTTGGACTTGATGATCCCTGTGGGTCCCTTCCAACTTGGCATATTCTGTGATTCTGTGATTCCAAGTAGCCAAATGTTTTGGGTTCTTTATGTAGAGGAAACCAAGGGGCCTTTCCCAAATTTAAAGACTATTTTGAGGGTGTACCTTATGAAAGCTCATTTGTTTTCTGTAGTAGTTTTTGACCCCAAACCACCAAATATAATTCAAATGGAAAAGTTTGGCATGACGATCATTGTTTTAGTTAATTTTGTGTAACTAATTTATGACATTAAGAGGTTTCCAAGTGTGCCCTGAAAAGAAATGTCACAGTGTGTTTCTTTCTATCATGTCATAGGCATTTCAGCAGGAGTAGGAAGTGCTTGCAATTCACAGGAAGACTCTAGTGTTCACTTCTTCTGTCAAAGGTGACCCCAAATGCCACTCATGATGACACCAGATCTACATTCACACCCACTGCTAAAAGAAGGAAAGATAAAATCTGGTTTGAATCATGAAGCACTTTTGGAAGGACTTTTCTGGCAACTATGGAAAGGACACAAGCAGTCCCTGTATCATTTTCTTCAGAACTCTTGTGTTAAAAAGGTATGTGGGCACCTGGGTAACCATGCATTGTGACCACACTATATTCTGCCTTTGCTGTATCAAGTGTCTGCAACCTCTGCCGGTTCAATCTGTCTGAGATAAAACTAAAGTTGTCTGTACAGGCTTTGTTTGTGCTGACTGAATTGTGCTAAAACGCAAAGTCAAGTGACAAACTGATCAAATGTCAGCTATTTGGTGTTGGTGCTCCTGACAGAATGTGTCTTTCAATTGCCATGTTCTTCTGAGGCTCTGGATAGTATCTGGTGGTTTGAAGATTTGTCTTCTGGTCCAGCCTAATGAAAAGATATTGGCTATTTTAGTTTCATCACTGTTTGAGTCACAGTGACAGTCTGTAATACATTTTTCAGCAGAGATAGTTAACCACCTATCTTGAAACTGTTTTGAAATTAATAGCCCTGTGAATGAAATCAACAAGTTTTGACAATATCATATTTGTCCAAGATAAATGCTATTTACCTCCAATGGCTCTGATACATGCATGTTGTTGGACAACAAGAAACCCCATTCATAAGCTCAAAGCTCCATCCAGAGTCAGGCAGTACATTAGCAAGCTTGAGAATGGCACATCAATTCTGGTGGCCAATAGCCCCCAAAGGAGCAACGTGACATTCTCTGACTGCTCAGCCTGACAGATAAGGTGTTCATTTATAGCTCAGTCAGTTGAGGTGGCAGTTGATAGAACTCAGCCTTTAGAAAGCTTAGAATTTCATCTCTCAATTTCCATAAAAAGACCCTTAGTTAGAACTTCAATATGTCTTACAGAGTACTTTTCATGGAACCACTGTAAAGTATTTCACATATACCATACTACTTGCCTGATCAAATAATCAAAATCTGTGATTTCCTACCTTTTGAGAAAGATATTATATATATATATATATATATATAGGCAGAATACTGAATGAAATTAAAAAAAACTTCATCAGGCTAGTTGTCAATATATTTTTTTCTCTAAGAGTGGCAAACAATTCTTTTTCTCAGAAACCTCCAGATCAAAACCAGGAACTAAATACTCAGTAAACTGATAGAATAGCAATATATCACTTTGGAATAAAAATTTTATACCCTTGCAAAAATTCATTTTGCATATCAATATTTTCAGAGCAATGAGAAAGAAGAATATGTTTTTGCTGCCTATACCCTAAATTGCTACGACTTTTTTTCTTAGCAGATAAATAAATTTATAAATTGTTCTGTTAAGTTAGAAAGAAAGCTTTTACTACTTTTTGACAGTATGTAATATTCCGTATTTTTTATGAGAACTTTTATTTTAAATGAAAAGAAGGAGATCTATAGCAGTAACCATGAATAAATATTATTAATAATGGAGAAGCACATTTTATTTTGGAGAAGAAGACAATGGAAGCTGAAGAGCAATAAGACTTGTTCAGTACAGATATAATTATGTCTTATTAATTCCTGTGTAATACACCACATGTTTTGTTGTGTCAGTAGAAACAGTCATGTCATACTCTCCTTGCTCTTTCTAATTAATAAAAGCCATCAAACAGAGCAAGGTAGAAAACTGAAATTATATTTTCTTTGAAGGGAAAAACCACATGCTGGTTAAGCAGTGCTTCATTGAAGTGAATGAGTCAAGACCAGTTTACTGAAGTGTCCTTGCTCCTAACATGACCATGTGGATTGAAAGCCAGAGCTGGTCTCTTCACACGGCCTATGAACAACAACGTTTGTGACCACACACCTGGATATGTCACAGATGCCCTGGCACCCCTTTGTAGCCCTCAAAGTTCACATCAATAGATTGAAAAAAGCATTCATGACACAATTCATAAAATAACTTATAGCCCAGGCTTTCAAATGGAACAAATTGCATCCTTGTTTCCCTTGACCAGTGATGCTTTAACCATATAGGTTGTTTAGACTGATTTCCTCATCTGTTTATGTCTTCACTGCAGATGCCTCTGTTAAATCAGATGGATCATACCTTTTGGTGATTTTCTGGCCTCTCTTAAATCATTGTTTAGGATGAGAACCTTCTGACTTGGATTACGAGTTCTGTCATTTTTCAGGATCTTCTGCGAACCTTTTCAAACACAAACAGCAGCTGTAAATGTCACGGGCATGATTCAACAGATAAAATATAAATATTTGTAGCAAAAGAATGGGGAGTTCAGACTAAAAAAGACCCTACCATGATGGGCCAGGGAAATTCCACCCTTAGAAATGCCTTTTTTTTTTTTTTCCTGGCAAGAAGCAGACTTGCAGGACACTAAAAGAGATAAATGAGATTTAAGACATTTTTGTTGCAGATATGTTAAAATAAGATTCAATTTTCCAAATGCGGATATTTGGTACAAGATCCATGGGGCATTTACTCCACCTATATTTTGTTCTGCTAAAGGGTTTATGTCTCTCGTAGGTCTCACACAGCTACCAATCCCAAAAAGATGCCCCTGATATTCCAGAGTATCTCAAACAGCACTAGATGCCTCTATTTAGGCTATTCAATTATGACCCTGAATCCATTCCAGATTGTTTTGATGAATGTTTTTGGAAATGATTTGCAAACCAAACCATCTTTCCAGTTTACCTTTGCATTCTTAAACATTGCAATATGAGACATTAGGGCCATGTCCATCTTCGCCTGCTTTAAAAATTCACCCTCTGAATTTTTAAACTATCCTTTTCCTGCTACCAGATGTTTTGCTTAAAGGAACAGTCAGAAAATATCATCTGCTGCAGTTTATTACATTTACCCTTTAGGTCAATTATATGAAGAAAACAATCTTCTGGCTAAGAGTTTTAAGTTTTGCAAAACACTTATTTTTAGAAATAAAATTTCAGGTTAATTCTTTTCAGAATACATTTGATTGCACAAATTACATTTCATAACACATGGACATGCCATATAACTATTTTTCTAGATTCCAAAGAGAAATATCTGCTTCATCAAAAGTAGATATTCTGTGCTTTGGGCTTTTAAATGCAGTGCTGACAATGACAACTGATTAGTTAATCATGATAGGAAAATTATATCTGATCTCTGCTGATTTGTGAGAGTTTGAGGCTGGTTAATTCTTGGCCTGTGTCATTAATAACCTGCATAGAGATGAAGCTGAACTGCTTTCTTCTAATACCATGGCTGCTGCCCCATCAATTTTTGCTAATTCTTATTTTATTGAATTAAAATTGTTATTTCTAGTACAATTATTCACAAAAGGTGACCTAGAAATTGATTGTCTCCACTGCAGGGATCTATATATCTTTGTAACAACACCCTTGCCCCAAAGTCTTACAGTCTCCACAGCTAGAGAACAAAAGATCAGCTAAATTAAAATATCCATAAGGTTAGTTAAAGTGCATGTAGACAGCTCCCAAATTAACTCAGTGCCTTTTAATTTAGATTCGACTTCTAGAGGTCTTCTTGTTGGACTCACTTTGGAGCTGTCCAAAGTTGCTTGAATTACTTAGACTCTCACTGGAAGAGAATATTTCTTTTTTAGTGTAAGCTGGATAGTTCATTAAACTTAAGATGCTCATGGTCATCCAAGCCAGATTTGACCCCCAAATATCTGACCACTGTGTAAGCCACCTCTTTAAAACCAGGAAACAGATCTTGCAAGACATTTGTCTGACAGCAAAATTTCCTTTCTAGTTTTCTGCTGGGAATTGCTGGTCAGATCAAGTGGGAGAAATACTCAGAAAAACTTATTCTTGGGTGCAGCGAACACAGCTGAGGGGAAATCTCCCACTCTGACAATGTGAGGCAGTGACGGGAGGTGGAAAGTGCAGTGAATTAAAGTGGCAAGATGAAGCTTAAACTCAACCATGATGACTAAATTAAAGAGATTAATGAAGAATTCAGAAGTTATCAGCAATATCATTCGTGATTTGACTCACATCACCCATTTAAACATGGAACTGTTTGTATATGTAGATGCAACAGAGATATACACAGCCTGAGGAATATAGCCCAGCAGATTTTAAGATACTTTAAAAATCAATAAAATACTAACATTAATATAATAACAACAACTACAACAATAATAATAATGGCAGCAGACTTAGAAATAAATTCTAAATGTGGAAAAAAAAAGGCCAAACGAGAAATAAAAACTTCCCTTCATAAACTGCCCTTTTAGTAAATAAGTATTTCAATCTAACCATGGTATGACACTTCTGCTGTTATAACCACAAATACAAGTTTGAGGTTAGCTGCATTAATCAGCAAAAATATGAATTGAATATCTTATAAAAATAGCCATTTGTCTGGCATTTCACTAGGGCAGGCTACCCTGCATCACAGGAATGCTCTTCATATATCCTTGCAGCTTTTGGGGCTTACCAAACATAATAATTCCTCAGCTATGACTTCTTTGTTTAATAGACGTAATAGGCAGAATTGTAAAGTTTTGCCCTTTAGTTTTCTAGTATAATCTGAGAAGTTTATACTGTTGCACTCATGTGGATGTAAGTATGTATGTATGCAGACAGTTATAAGCAACCACATTTGTCAGCACGTGATAAAATAGAAACCAGAAGTAAAAAGTAAATATTTACCAATAATTTTGTGAATTTAATTAAATATGTATTCATATATTCACACAGATGTAAGCATGCAAAAATACACATGTGTAGACATGTGTAGACCCTTCATTTTGACCCAGCTGAGTTTTTCTGTCTATCTACAGAATAAAAAAATGTGAGAAAAGGTCATTTGTAAGATCTACATAAAGGCTATGTCTTACACAACATTTATAAGTGCTTTTAAGTTCTATACAACAAATATTTATTAGGAATTAATTTCCCCCAGTTTTGGTTTTGCCCTACAAATTAGTCTGGCTTGTGTGATTGATAGCTGTTGGTCTTTAAATCACACATTACAAAGGAAATAAGAGTATAAAATATCAACATGTTTGTTTATTTCTTAGCTTTTTACTGCTATTAGTTTTGCCATTTCAGATGGCATAAATCTGACAATTAAGCACACTGACTTTTCCATCAATGCCAAATTCAGTGACAGGCAGTTCAATCAGGATAGGATTATAAGCATTCTGATGCTTTTATTAGGACATAGGTGTACTTTATTATCAGCTTTGAACTGCCAAGAAGAAAGAAAGAAAGAAGGGAAGAAAGAAGGAAAGAAAGAAAAGAAACCTAAACCACTAGAGGAAGAGCATTCTTTCTTATTTATTTCACTTCACTCCTGTTTCCTTCAGGAAAATGTTAACCCTTCTCTCGTTCAAGAGCTCTAATGTACTAAGTAAAGCTTTATTGTGATAATTTATAGTAAATTATCTTCATCAAATCATTTTATAAATGTCCACACATATATACCTCCCAGTTTCAGACAAGGTGGCATCATCCATACCTGCTAGATCACCTTGACCATCACTGTTATTCATCAGATGCAGATCTGCCACTTGGCTGTTTTTTTCACAACCCTCTCATTTTGATTAACGAAATCAATGGATTGTGGGATATTTTACAGGTGGACACAAGGGCTTGAGCTGTGTAATATTTAACATAATGTTGGTACCACACCTCTGATACTCATCTCTGAGTTCTTCCAACTACCTAAAAGACATAATGCAGAATCTATGCTATAACTTCCCCAGATTATAAGACAAAAAAGAGTTCAAAAGTTACACCAGCTTCTTCTAACCTAAAATTAATAAATATTAAATATACCCTATTATAATTGTCTAGCAATTGTAAAGAAAGGAGCTTTGTAAGAAAAACTGTAAATTATAAAGAAAAACCACAATGTCACACTGCAGGGCCCCCAGTACATCCCATCAAGGACTGAGACATCACTGTGCCAAGTACTATAACAGGCAAGAAACACAAACCTCAGTGAAGTGGATGGAGAATATGATGAAGACTTTTTTTTATTTTCTTTTCATTACAAATTGCCAGTTTGTCTAAATCAAGCAATTATTCTGCTTTTGTTAATCACAGGCTTTGAAAATGTTGGCCTTTCTTTGTATAATGGCAATTTGGAATTGTAAACAAGAAATTAATCACAGTAAAAACACACAAAAAGTATAGAAATGCTTCAGCTACTCCAAATCATAGGCTTAAACATTTTTTAGTGTGTGCATGTATATAAAAGTTTTTATGCTGGTTTTGGAAGAAATTGCTTTGGAATTGTAAATATTTCCTATGATAAGAAAACTAGGTTTCAGGCACCTTTATGAGTTAGATCCTGTCAAGAACATTTCACATATCTCTCTTATGTTTTAATATTTTTTTTTTTTTTCATATTCAGATGGGTTTCTAGTCATATTGTAATTTTTTTGACATGTTTTCATTTTTGCAGATATTATTTTTCTCTACGTGCTTGTACAAATCATGTGCATATATATACGTATATGTTGATTCTAAATTCGCTGCAGAGCCTAAAATTCTTTGGTAATATGTGTATGTGAGGAGAAAGTCTTGAGCAGAGATAACAGGTACTCACAGTTATGTGGGAGGGCTAGGCAATTGCAACAGAACACTGGAATCAAATTTTATTAAAATATATAAACAAATTATTTTATATAATAATTTCCTAATCTTATTTATAATTACTTTTTCTGTGCACCTTGCTAAGATTCTTTAGACTTTCACGTAGATTCAAATACATGCAGCTCAATTACTTTAGATGTACCAAGCAACTCGATAAAAATTTGATAAATATCAGCTAAACATAATTAGAGTTTTTTGGTTTATTTTTTAAATCTAGTCAAAATAAATTGTTGGTTCTCCTTTGAGCTATTTTGATAAAACAATAATTTCATTAATTGATAGCATTTATTTTTCCTTAGAATTTAATCTTTCTAATTCTGATCTCTGTCTTCAGATTCATTATTCTAATTAACATTCCTGTTGGTGGAGGGGTTTCGGCTGATACTGATTAGTGAGTTTCTCTCTAAGTAAAGATAATGCTTAGTGTTAACTCTGAAAATATCCATGGGTTTAAAACAGAACAGATCTGTATTCAGTCTAAATTCACTTGCCATGATAAAACTCCAATGTAAAATGATATGCACGGAGTCATATCACCTCAGGCTCTGACATCACTCACTTTCAGTAAAATGAATTATATCCTTTACACAAATGCAGGTTAAGCATAAACTATGGACAAAAAGGCTGAAAGGAAATAGAAAATTATACTAGGTCATTGATCCAACGACCCCCCACCAGGTTTCTATAGCTGAATGCAAAACCCTGCATAGTTTAATGTTCTCTTTTGTAGATAAATTTGGTCTCTCTGTTGCTCGCTGAGTCATTAAAGATCTTATTTGTCTTAAGATTGTGTTATCAACATGAATGATGAAAACTTAATTAGTTTGAGATGCCAACTTGTACCCTAACAAAAATCAGAAGATTTAAGCTCATTATTCCCTGATATTACATTTTACATCATGAAACCACCACTTACATTGCAATGAGATGAGATCCAGGGATGCATGCAGCTCCCTTTACCTAGTTATTGCTGCCTATATATAATATTTATCTATATTCATGGTTTGTTATTAAGGTGGGTGTAAAAATTTGCTGAATATTATTGAAAAAAAAAATTTTCTTTTGTAAACAAACAGAATTTTCAAAGAAGTTATTTTAAATTTTCAGTACCCTTTCTGTTTTTACCCAGGCATGACATTCATGCTTGAATGAAGAATTCTATTCCACCTGAAGTAACTCACTTGACTGATCAGCTTGCTCAAAGAAACAACAAGATGTGATACAGATCTAGTACAAAAGTTAAATGACAGAAAAATCAAAGTTATAGCAACTCCCCTGGCTAAGTGATTTGAGAGGTCAAAGCTCCTTAGCTCTGTTTCTAATAAATAATTTCATGTTATTTCTAGATTTTGTACAACTTTGTGGTGTTCAGGATTTTCTTTCTACAGCTAATGGGTGACAAATTGAAAAGCCAAACCTAAGAGTCAATATTATTACGACAACTATTACACCTACATTACATTAATTAGGTAGCAATGTTGCTTTTGAAACACTATACTGGAACAAATAATTTTATGTGGGACAGTAATATCCTTGTAACACAGATCTGAGAGACTTTATTGTGCTCTCCCTGAAAATGGAAGGCTTTTCCCAGTAATGAAAGTTCTAGTGTTTCATCCAAACTAATTTTTAAAGTTTTAAATCGCTAAGATGTCAAGACTCCCTTGGTGACTCCCTTCTCAAGCTTAAGAATAGGAAATGTCATAATATTGATATCTGAGCTCATTATTATTATTATTATTATTATTATTATTATTTCTGTTATTATCTCATTGACCTTTAAAAATTACACCTTTTCATGCAAAGAGAAGGATTTTCATGTCAGACATGCAGATTAGAAAAATAAAATATAAAAACATTACAAAATAAGTAGAAGTTAATAAACACTGAAGTCTATACCTAAATGGAGTGGAAGGTGGCCGCTGTAAAAGAATTGCTTAAACAGATCAAAATTAGGAGTCTGAAAACCAGGATGAATTTTTACCAACTCTGAGAAAGGCACAGAAATTTTTTGCAAATGTGTTAGTTAGCACAGGACAAAATCACTTGAGGGATGCTTAAAGTTACAATATTGAGAGGTAAGTTCCACTGCCAGGGAACAGTCCCAGGTACTGTTAAATTTATACAGAATCAGAGAATATGCTGTGTTGGAAGGGACCCACAAGGATCATCATGTCCAGCTCCTGGGTCTGCACAGGACAATCCCCAAGAGTCACACCATGTGCCTGAGAGTATCACCCAAATGCTTCTTGAACTCTGTTGGGCTTGGTGCTGTGACCACTGCCCTGGGGAGCCTGTTCAGTACCCAACCACCCTCTTGGGGAAGAACCTTTTCCCAATATCCAGCCTAAACCTCCCCAACACAACTTCAGGCCATTTTCTTGGATCCTGTCACAGGGCCCCACAGAGATAGTCAGTGCCTGCCCCTCCTGTTCCCCTCAGAAGGAAGTGGTACCTGCAATGAGGTCTCCACTCACTCTCCTCTTCTCCAGGCTGAGCAGGCCAAGTGACCTCAGCTGCTTATCATACAGTTTCCCCTCGAGGCCCCTCACCATATTCGTTGCCCTCCTTTGAACATTTTCTAATGGCTTAATATCTTTCTTATATTGTGGTGCCCAAAACTGCCACAATATTCAAGGCTAGCCCACCCCAGTTCGGAGCAGAGTGGGACAATCCCCTTCCTTGCCCAGTGATGCTTTGCCTGATGTCCCCCAGGACAGGGTTGCCCCCGTGCCTGCCAGGGAACTGCTAACTCATGTCCAAATGGCCACTGACCAGGACCCCCAGGTCCCTTTCCTGGCACTCCTTTCCAGCATCTCATTCCCCAGTCTACGAACATCCAGGGTTGCCCCATCCCAGGTGCAGAATCTGGCACTTACCCTTGTTGAGCTTCATATAACAAGGAATGTCATCACTACTGTTCCTTTTGGTGCTCTGCACTGTAGTAGAGGTCAGATTAGATGAGCTCATTCTCTTTCCCAAAGAGAATGTGAGTTCAGATTTGTGTTATCCAATTCCTAATGGAGATCACCATGGAGCTGTCTTTGAGAGTCTGATCCTGTCAAATGGCTTTGTGAAGGGCTGAGAGCTTTACTCAGAAGAAAAATAATATGGAACAGAATCTGAAAAAAGAAACTTCAGAGAAAGGCAATTTAGAAAAAAAAAAAAATATGGTGTACATAAATGGTAGATCTCAAAATGCTACAGCTGCTGGTTTATTGGAATTTTGTCCCATTTTAAGCTGCTTTATCAGCACTTCCTTTCCTTCATGCACCATTTGATCTACAAGGGCTTCATTTTTTTTTATGTCAAAGTCACTGTTTCCCTTAAAATCAGAACAATTATTTACACAATGATTCCTTATTCTCCACCCTGAGCCAGGAGGTGCTGTATATCTGAAATGTCAAGTAAGCTAATGTAATGGAACTAGAATCAGTGACAAGGAAAAACAGCAGCTGCATCCAGAGTTCAGGGTTACACCATGTGGCAGCTTTGTGGAAAGACTCTGCCCATGTATGACCAGAGAAAGGTTTGGGTTGAAGGGGACACTAAAGATCATCTTGTTCCAACCCCCTGCCATGGGCAGGGATGCCTTTCACAACACCAGGTTGTTCAGAGCTCCATCCAACCTGGCCTTGAACACTTCCAGGCTTGAGACATCACAGCTTTTCTGGGAAACCAGTTCCAGTGTCTCACCACTCACATGGTAAAGAATTTCTTAATAATATCTAATTGACACCTTCTCGCTTTCAAATTACAGTGTTGCAGGCTGAAGCAATTCTTCTGTTTTCACATTACCCACCTTCCAGATTTAGAGTTCTACCAGGAATTTGGAGGGAATATGAAACATATTTAACATTTAAACTGCTTTTAAATAAAGTTTGTCTCCATCTATTCCCATACAGCTCATATAGTAAAATCCTAATAAGTTGCTCAATACACAAGTTTTGAATTTTTAAAAAATCATCATTTAAATCATAGATTAAGTTTCAGATAAATTTTAGCCAGGACAGAGAAAGACTAAGATTTTTAATGGCTATTCATGTTCTTGCAAGCACTCTTGTGCTTAATTTTAATAATAATAATAATCTCATTCAATTCTTGTATACATGCTATGCATGCAGGAAATAAGAGACAAGCACAAAGTAACACAAGGTTTGACAATCAAAGAGACACAGAAAAAGAGAAATTCAGAATGGCCCCTTGTTTCTCAGAATCCTTTCAGGACATCCCACCTGTTAACCCTGCTGCAGGCACAGAAACTGAAAGAAAGAAAAACTGTGGAGGCTTCATTCATACAATTCAATAAGCTTGGCTAAGCTGAAAGGAAGCTTTCACTGCTCCCTCTATTAATTTCCGGGCTTTTTTTTGGTTTGTTTTTTTTTTGTCATTATCTTTTTCTGTACACACCACAAAAGAGAGTTTCAACAAGAAATTATTGTATCATATAGTAAATAATTACAGATTTCAGACTTTTACACTGCGGTACATTCCCATTTTACCTGAGAAAAAGAACTTGCTCTCTGGGTCTGAGCATGGGGGCACCACCTATTCACAAATTTCACCAGACTGTTGGAAGGACTGTAACAGCACCTCTGTGGTGCATTCACTCATTCCTAAGTGATGAGTGAAAACTAATTTATACCTAAAACTCTAATTTTGTTTTCTAGGGAAATAATGTACCACTCTGATCTATTTCAATTTCTGTGTTATTATATCAATATAATTTGTTTCCTATATAAATCTGTTATTTTTACCTTTTTTTTTTTTTACTGAGATGGTGTAAAAATATTAGATTAATGCTTCATTGTATGAACTATAACAGCAAGGCAGCATTTTCAAAGGTAAAAGTTTTCCATCTGCAATTACAAGACCAGAGATGGAGACAAAACAAAGAAAAAGGATGTAAGTTAAAGAAAAGGGCACTATGTAGGAGCAATAGTCTTGCAGCTCCTCCATTCATATACCTTAATTATTTTTGTAGACATCACAGAATAGCTACAGTTTTCAGGACAAACTTAACCCTATATTTCTACTCTTAAGGGAGTTTCTGTTAGCAAAGGAGAAAGTGTGAGGGAACATAAGAAAATACTCGTTTGGAAATGTCTCCACGGAATGGCAGGCTTTGTCTATAGGACTGTACTGGACCAGGAAGATGTCTTTTATTTGCCAACAGAAGAGATAATGAGAGATGAAGAGACTTAAAAACTGAAGCATCCAACTTTGACTTGATGCAAAAGAGAAGGGGAGTCAAGAATTAGGAGCACATAATAAGGAAGTGGGGTGAAAAGATGATGAAAAAGATCCTTCCAGGAACCATTTGGATGAATGACATAATACTGTAAAGAGCAGTATTTTATAACAGTGTTATGGCATGGGAAACAGGGTTTAAGTATGTTTAAAATCAGTATGTGAGCAAGGTCAACAATAAGGGGCAAGCAGAGGTTTGTTTAGTTGCACTTAAGAGAGATGGGGAAACGTCAACAGAGATAACATGCAGCAGTATATTTCCAGCACAGTCCCCTTAGCAACTACATATATGCAGTTGCCATTCAAGAAGGAGAACCTTTATTAAGTCTGATAACACATATTTATACCCTCTAAGCTTTAACAATGGTTGCTCTATTCTATATTGAGGACTTTGTATATTTGCTACATTATTTTACATTGCTAAGCAAAAATGTGTATTACTAAGCAAAAACACAGTAGACAGTATTCACTATTGTGAAACACCTGCTGTGCAAGACATAACTTGTTACTTCTGTAATATTTCCCAAGGCTTCTTTCCCATAAGAAAGACAATGCTGCTTGTTTCAGCAGCAGGATTGCTTGCTTCAGCTGTCGGGGGTTTTTTAGGGGAATCTATGGTTTGAACCCAACAATCACACAAGGATCAGAATCTGCAAGACAAAGAAAAAAATAAGCACAAAAGACAACAAATAGGAAGGACACCTGGCCCAATAAACAAAAAAAAACATTATTAGTAAAACCCAAAATAAGAACATGAGCCTTGGGAGCAGATGAGATCTGTTATCTACCCTTTCTGGGAAGGGGAAGAGCAATATAAAACCACATGAACATGCAAAGAAAATTTAGGAAGATATCTGCTTTTTTTTTACCTAATAAAAAAGTTCTCAGCCCTGCACCTGGGAGACCAAGAAGCACCAAGGGCTGTAGCCACCAACACTACACAGCATAATTTCTGTGGTAATGTGTAATTAGCTAATTAGCAGATTAAGTGTTAAAGACTAACAGCTTTAGCGAGAAGTACAGATAGTGATTAACCATTAGCAAAAAGTGTGTTCAAATGAACAAAACCTGTGAAATTGTCTTTAAAATTTGAAGCTGATCTGATTTATTAGTCTTATAAAAACTCATGGTAAACTCTAGTTTCCTAGTCGACAGATACTTAACACATACATACAAAAATAAATTCAGTTTCAACACTGCAGACTGATGCATATTGAGGATTGGAGAATTAAATGTGAATTTTGGCTTTGCATGGATGATAAATAGAAATTCTGGAAATACTAAGTGGTTACTCATGATACTTTGGCCTTGTTCAAATTCACCTGTGACTTTATGCTTTGCTACATTTATGAATCCATTTTGCAAGACTGGCTGTTCTATAGAACTTGCTGTGGCTCCTCTGCAAACAGAGCTTCCTTTACAATGAAGGTGATAGACACAGTTTTCACTTTGACATAAGGCTGTCAGTTGATGTGTTCAGATGCAGCAACCCAGAACTTGGTGGTTTCAGCTTTGACATCAGCACAGGGAGCATAAAGCAGTGAAAGGAGTTTATCTAAGTGTGAGGATCAATACAGTAGCATGTGCTGGAAAGGGGAAAGGGGAAGGAAAAAACCTGACAGACTGTAAGATTTTCTGAAATAATAATATTATTTATAATATTCTGAATTTTTACAGACACAAGTTTAGAGTGGGGGGGAAAAAACACACAAGAATTTTCAAACATGGACCAGTGTTGCTATTAAGATTAACAAACCACTGCATTACAAGGTAGGAATCTAAATAAATATGCAGCATGTTCTGAGTGTCAAAAAAAGAAACAAAGATAGTTCAGTGATATTAATAAGATTTCTAAAATAGTAACAAATTTTGAATCTATTCCTCCTGAGTTTGATTCAAAGCTTGCATTGATACCACTGAATTCTGACTCAGGTTTAAAGTATCAAAAAAGTTTTGCCATTTTTCACATTAAAGGACAAAAAGATGCGATCATCTTAGAAGCAGAAGCATGTTATAAAATATAAAGTGAAGAAAGTTCACATTTTCCAGACTTGATTAGTCAAATCTGATTATATAGAAGACATTTTAATCATAGATCTTAATTTATTTAACTAGACAGAAATACCTCTGCCCACATTAGAAGTAAAAATTGAAGACTGTAATACTTTTCCACCAAACAAGCATGGCCAGCTATTTATTAAGGTGTTAAAATAGCACAGCAGTGAATATGGCTTAGAAACAGAGAAATTTTCAGAGCAGTAATACTGAATAAATTGTGGCATATAATTCTGCATGACCTGTAACTTATTAAATACTTCAGAAAGCAGGTTTGTTGATTACTTGTTGGTTTCCTTTTTCAACTGATGAGAAAACAGGAAGGAAGGAAGGAAGAGATATCTTCTTTGACTGGTTTGTTATACTTGGAAAATGATGTTGCTTTTCCGAGTTACTATATCTCTCATCATTGTCTCCTGGTTTGTCCAATTACTCTGTAAATACTTATGGTAAGAATTTTAACTTATTTTCTTGTTTTACTTTTATTTTTAGTTTTCCTTAAGAATCTAAAACTTTGAGGAATTGATCCCAATATGAACTTGTGGGAACTACTGATTTATGCAGTATTTTTTTTCATAGGCATTTCTGTGATCAATTCATGATAAAAGAATTTCATGATAAATTGTAATTGAGATTTTTTAAAAAAAGCCCCACTGATAATAATGAGTGGTTATTATCATGCACACAACCCCATCCATAGGGTGCGTAGCTGATGAGATATACATACTTTAAAAAAAAAGAAAAAAAGAAAAAAAGGGAAAAAGGGAAGGGAAGGGAAGGGAAGGGAAGGGAAGGGAAGGGAAGGGAAGAAAGAAAGAAAGAAAGAAAGAAAGAAAAAGAAAAAGAAGGAATGAAAGGAAAGTAAGAAAGAAAGAAAGAAAGAAAGAAA
>JAWWTY010000077.1:145450407-145471983 GCA_035222235.1 Margarornis squamiger | reverse complement strand
AGGGAAGGGAAGGGAAGGGAAGGGAAGGGAAGGGAAGGGAAGGGAAGGGAAGGGAAGGGAAGGGAAGGGAAGGGAAAGGGAATAGCTGTGGTGTCCTCAGGGAAGTGTCCTCCTCTCAAAGTTTTTTTCCAGTGCATCGAAAACTAACAATTAAGAGGTCTTCATGACATTGCTTTTTCTGGTTTATGGTGCTGTTTGGGCTGAATCATTGGTGCAGATGTCTCCTTCTCTGGCAGTCACATCCCATGAGAACCCACCACTGCAATGGTATCTGGGCTTGCAGGTGCAAGGCAATGAACAGACCAGTATGCCAACAGCATGAAACCACAAGGAAACACACTGCCCAAGAACCACTGAGAAACTGCCTCAGTAATTAAGGAAATGATTCCAGAGTTGCAAGTGCAGAATTGCAGGTGGAAGGCCTTTAGCAACACAAAGAATAAGGCACTTCGAGCACTGTGCAGCAAGAGAAAGACTAGGATTTCACTGTAGGGAACGGGGGGACCTCAAGAACTAAAGGTATTGCATTTTTCAGTTATTCAATGACAGAGAATTTCAATAATATACTCAGAAGATAACATCTGACAAATTAGTTGTCTTGGTTACATTTACATTCAAAGGAAAGGCATATGTATTTCTGCAATGTGTTTGTCTCATTCTAAAGTAGACATTGAAATAGATCAGAGGAGTCTATCCGGAATACCTGTTTTTTCATAGGGAAGCCCTGTTTGATCAGTTCTGATGAAGTTATCTCTACTAAGGTTTATGGAGAATATCCCCAGCTTTGGAGAATAATAAAACTTTCCCTGGGAGATGGAATTTCCTCCATAAAAAGTAGCAGCTCTGGTGCAGGCACACTCCAGGGCAGAGTGCTTTAGCATGGTGCACAGGGGAGTTTCCTGAACCAGGGGAACTCCAGGAGTGTGGACAGACCTGCCGGGAGCACACAGCTCACATAAGGACAGCTGAGGAGACCTGGGGGAGGCCAAAAAAATAGTGGTCAAGCCTCCATACGTATGAAAGAAATCCCTTGACAGGGCTGGTGGCCAGAGTGGGCAAACAGGGCAGCCTGCACAAGGGCACTGTGACAGCACTGTAACTGCTGTCTTGAGCAGGAAGCAATGGTGTGTACCCAGCAGAAGGCTGTGGCCTCCCTAACCTCTGCACCCACCATGACTGATGCAGCTGTCCAGACAGAGCACTGGTGGGAACACACTTCTTCCCCAGTGCCAGCTGCAGGCTAAGCCTTGCTCTTGTGGCAGCACAGTCCCAGCGGTGGGCAAAGCTCACACAGGGGAGTGAGCCCAGGGAGGGAACTCCTCTGGTCCATGACAGAGCTCCAGAGGAGGTGAATAGGTTGAGGAATAGCAGTGGTTTCAGAGAGAGAGACAGAATACCATCCCTGGGACAGACCTGTCAGGCAGGTAAGACTCATAATACAGAGGATTCCCTGTCTTTTCTCTGCCTGTGATTCCATTCCGGGATGGGGAAAATTGTGACAAGTTCCTGCCGTGTGCAGCAGGCACATCTCCTCCATGATTCCCTCACCTTCCGAGGTGTCCTGGTGTAACAGGTCCAAGACTCTGCAAGCAGAATCAAACAAAGATGAGGAAGATGGTTCCTCTGGGTTGGAAGGTGTCCCCAAGGTTAAGTTGGCATGTGCCTATGCATTCAAAACACTTCCACAAAGAAAAAAAGATGGGCCATTGTCTAAGGAGACTCCATTCTGAGGAGAACAGAAGGCCCAATATGCTAACTGAACCCACTTCCTGAAGTCTGCTAAAACAAAACTTCCTCCTTGGCCTGGCCCTTGTAATGTTACCCATTACTGCTTTTCATGGAGACAGCAATGAAGTTGCAATAAGAAGTCCCAGGACAGTCAAGAGAGTCTTCATGGCCATTTAGACAACTGGTTAAGGAATCAAGAGCACAAATAGTCTTCTCCTCCATCCTTCCAGTTGCAGGGAACAATAAGGGAAGAAACAAGAAGACCCAACTGATCAACACTTGGTATTCTGACTGGTGTCACCGGCAGAACTTTGGGTTTTTTTGAATACAGATTAGTCTACCCAACAACCATGGGAATGGCAATACTGCATTAAAGGGGAGGTTACAGTGCAACAACTATGATAACAGCCATGAGCAATGCAGGTGTAATGTACCATTAGAAATATTTACTGGGGAAGTAAAAATCTGTTAATATCCGATGAAACTCAGACAAGATAATTCTGGAAAATGTGTGCAAATTCTTTTTAGCATGTTTAATAAATATTAATTGAAATGCAGAAAAAAATTCCTTAGGTAATCAAGCGAATGAAGAGCCTATGTTCCATGAGTAAATGAGACAATTTTGGCTTGATTACTCTAGTGAGACAAAAGCTAAGGGATGTGATTGCTATCTATAAATACAGGATAAAGAAAAGGATGTGTGGGAGTGCATGTAGTGAAGGAAGGCAGAAAAGAGAGAGCTAACAATGAAGCACTGCCTTAGCACAATGGCAAACAGAAACAATGTATTTGGAAATCAGAACAAAATGCCCAAATCTCAGGCCTCTTGCACTTGGGAACAGCCTTTCAGGAAGGATTACAGGCACAGGAAAATTCATTTTCTGAAATGTTGTTATATACTGAGACTTCATGGAACACTACACTGGCCTCAGTGCTGCAGACAGACCCTTCCAGTCCACAACTCCTTGCTTCCTATGACAGAGAAAAGAATGATTTTTACTGTGATGGCTAATGAGATTTCACAGAAATTAGTAATGAATTAAAGGTTGAGCAATGGATCCCTGTAGTAACAGGACAGTTCTTAGGAAAGATTTATCTGGTGGGAGCTAATGAACTAATTTTTGATGTTATCCTTTGAATTACGTAGGGATATAATACTTTTAAACTATTGTAAGAGAAAATGTTTGTTTAGTTTTGGTTTGGATCTTTTGCCTTTGTTTCTACCTGGAATTAGAATGGATTGCTTTTTATTTATTTAATCAGATTTTGATGAAAAGGATGAAATAAAAAAAAAAATAAAATTAATGATTTTGTTTGAGTAGCTCTTTTAGTCTTTAAGATTTCAGTAGTTAAAAGATTTGTATTTGAATGTTTTATTGTTTTCTTTCTGCATAACTTGCTGATGCATCATGATAGTATTTTAATGAGGCTATTTGATTTTATTCTGGCATTTGACTTATTGAGACTATTTGCTACTACCAAATGACATAGCTTATCTTCCATTCTTTTTAGGTCACTGTGGTTCTTGACATTGACAGGAAATAAAGGAAATTGGAATTTCAAGTCTGGCTAAACACTTTAGATCATAAGTTATGTCACTATGCAATAATATCCCAAGTTTTCCAGCGAAACCACAATTCAGAGGAATAAATAAATAGATACACAAATATAAGGCTTGTGAGATAAGAGTGAGGGTCTAAGGTAAACCTGTGTCTTGGTTTTGGCTGGGATAGAGTTAATTTACTTCTTAGTAGCTGGAAAAGTGCTGTGTTTTGGATTTAGGATAAGAATAACATTGATAACACTGATGCTTTGGGTTTTGTTGAACAGTGCTTACACTCAGTCAAGGACTTTTCATCTTCTCATGCTGTCCCATTACTGAGGAGGTTGAGGGCACACAAAAAGATGGGAGGGGATACAACCAGGACATGTGACCCAACTGGCCAAAGAGATATCCCAGGCTATTTGGCATCAGCTGAACAATAACACTGGGATTGGTTGGGCACAGGGGTGGCAGCCACTGCTCAGGGACAGGCTGGGCATTGGTCAGCAGGCAGTGAGCAATTGCACTGTGCATCACTCAGATCATACTAATACTTTATGGTATGCTTTGTTCTGGCACTGCATAGCAAACCCTATTTGAAGTGACAAAGTCCCTTATTAACAGTATGGGAAATAATTTGGTGTAGAGAAGAAATGATTTTTCATTAAGTGCAGAGTTGTATCCACACAATGTGATTTCAGAAATAAAGCATATCTAATATAAGCATGTTGTCTTGTCTGTAAAACAGCTGTTATAATAAAGCTAATAAAAAGTAAATATGAATTTGATATAGCATTTTAAGTGATATGTTAAAATTCCTTACTAAAATATAAACATTCATAGATTTTTCTCTAAAGCCAAATATCCTGAAAATTTAGTTTTACTGGTAATTTTAAAAAGACTATACACTTCTTAATTTGAGGTGCAGCATCAAACTGCCATTTCCTCTTTTACATAAATTTTGAATTTATTTCAGGTCTGTTTACATGCTTCTTAAAGAGTTTTTCTGAGTATCTTTTGCTGACATGATTATTTCTTCATATTTATTGGTAAAAAAGATCTGGGTGTATAATAGATGTAAAATTATATAAGGACATAAAAAAGATCTCCCTGTTTTTGAAGCACAACTTGTTTAACCAAGGATTACTTGTTGTTTGTAGTTTACCTTTCATATCACAGTATAATCCATGCTGGGTTTAATTTTCAGAAAGTGAACTCAATTTCTCTAAATTCAAATAGAGATTAAAATTCTGTCCCTTTTAAAGAATCCTTTTTTTTTTTTTTCTTTTTTTCTCTATTGGGAGCTTTTATGGCTACTTTTACATCTTGGATAAACTAGAGTATTTTTTTAACATTCTTCCTTTGCTCTTAGGTTGTCTTTGTGCCCAAAATCATTGACTGAACCCTCTCAAGCTTGTTCAAGGTTAGATTTCCTGCCACAATAAAAATGGGAATCTCAAACACCTCTCTTTCTACCTTCCTTTCTTTCTTCCATGAGAAGCTAAATTAAATTGCAGCCAAAACACTGCATTGTAACATTTTCCAAAGTACAAACCTGAAGATCTTTTTGGCTTCACACGTGTGTTTGCAATTTGTTTATTTTTCTTACAAGGAAGCATAACTGGTAACAGAAGCATTTTTATTCCTTTATAGCAATTTCCCACTTGCATGTATAAGCAAAAAAAAAAACCAAAAAAACAAAAGAGAGAAAAAATAATAACACAACATATTTTGCAGTCTTATAATTAGAATTGTGATCCAGGTTTCTGTAGAGACAGTTCATGATATGTTAATGGCACAAATTTCCACTCGGGCACCCAATGTCCCTGTTCATTTTGGGTGGCTGTTTATGGCTGTGCTGTTATCTCTGTACTGCCTTGGCTACACAGCTGGAACCAAACAAAGCAGTTACCTCAACACCATGTCTGAAATATGGTATAATGCCCCTGAGAGTGGCAAACCCATAATTTTTGGTAACTAGGTGGTTAAAAGCCTGGAGTAATGCCACAGAAGAGAATGAACAGATGTGCTGTTTCCCTTGACTTTGAGGGGTTTTAGTGACTTGGCCACGATCAAAGCAAAGCATTGCCAGTGGTGAGCATAAAATATGAAATCTGAGTTCAGATAATTTTGGAGATGAGAAGAAGCTTTTGTGGCAGCATAGGTATAACAGGTGATGCCAGGGAATGCTGGTCTCTGAAAGGGAGCTCTGCCTGGTGGGATTTGCATCAGAAACATGATGGAGCAACTGCAAAGACAAACCCCAGAGAAGAGCAGCAGCTAAGAAGGTGGTTATGAGCTAGGTGTTGATTTGAACTGAAATCAGTAACTGTGCAAGGGGTATGTTGGGACAAATGCTGCCTTAAATTTTCTTGGGATAAGCATAATTGCTCTGAACAGACTTTACATTTAGATGGATGTAAGATCACAGCACAGGCAGGAAATAGCTTGTTATTTTTCAGGCTTCTTCATCTGAAGCCTTTTTTAGGTGATCCATCCCTACTGAGGCATGGATCCTAATTTTCACATAAGTTACAGAGATGGTTGAACTTGTTTGGTTTTTTTTTACCTCATTCCCAATTTTCTTTTTTCAGTCACCTACTCCTAAGCAATGCAACTATATCAAGATAGTTTTAATTGTTTGGGTTTTTTTTTTCTCTTGTGTTTAATGTACATATTTTTCTTTAACTACTATTAGGCTTAAAAAAAGAAAAAAAAAAAAAATTTGGATAAGATACTCATTTTCAGCAACTCATATCATCACTGACTAAATTATTCCAAAACTGAAACTAAAGAGAATCCAAGTTGAGCCACTTTTATTCTCCTAACAACACCTTTGCAGTGAAAAAACCCTGTATGATAAGTGATGTAAAGGCTGACAGTTCACACATACAAATACCTGAATCTTTTTGACCAGAACATGTGTATAAGAAAGCTATTTGCACATGATATATGATATGAATGTCCCTGACCCCAAGAAATTGAGGGTTGGAAATCAGATGGTTATGATTAATGTTATGCAAACTATTTTACAAGTAAACCTCAAGCAGTGGAAATTGCTTTCCTTGCAGATGGGCTGGAAGGATTTATGAAAAATCATTTTCCTTTTTACCTTTCTGTGAAGTTTTGCATATTTCTTTACCAGAATGAAAAATAAACAAACAAAAACCCAAAGAAAACTCAACTCTGTTGTCTCTTCCTAACCCCTGCCCTCAATTTTTTTTTCTTTTTCCAAAAGCAAAATTATGTGACTCATCACAAAAGGAAAGAGATTAAATTAGAATTAGATGCTTAATATAATTCCACTTTCTCTACTCCAATGGTAGAAGAAAATAATCAGAAAAGGGCTCTAAAAGTAGGAAATAAATCACTATATGTGAATGTGTTTGAAGTTTTCATGTACTCAGTTTCTTAAAAATGGTACTTTTCCGTTGCTAGACAGGGGGCTTCAGAAAGGTGTTGGGAGGCAGCATAAATACCTTCCGAAATCTGAACCTCCAAACACTTGATTAGGGTTGATTCATGTCATCAAAAAGTGCTTCTTCAGCTGCTACTGCTTGTATTGCGTTTGTGTAGCCAGACTTTGGTAGCCAGGGGGCTACAGGTGTGGGTTGTGTGAGAAGCTGCTGGAAGCTTCCCCCATGTCCATCAGAACGAATGCCAGCTGGCTCCAGGATGAACCTGCTGCTGGCCAAGGCTGGCCCAATCAGGAATGAGAGTAATGCCTCTGGGATAACATATTTAAGAAGGAAAAAAAAAAAACGTTATTGCAGTAGATGAAAATTGCAGCCAGAGAAGAGTGGAGTGAGAATATGTGAACAGCAATGCAGACACACCAAGGTCACTGAAGGAGGGACAGGAGGTGCTCCATGTGCCAGAGCTGAGATTCCCCTTCAGCCCACAATGCACCCCATGGTGGGGCAGCTGTGCCCCTGAAGCCCATGGAGGTCCACAGTGTTGCAGAGATCCACCTGCAGCCCATGGAGGACCCCATGCCAGAGCAGGCGCATGCCTGACAGAGGGCTCTGACCCTGTGGGATGTCCATGCTGGAGAAAGGTCCTGGCAGGGACCCATGGCGAGAGGAAAACATGCTGGAGCAGGCTTTCCTGGTAGCAACTGTGACCCTGTGGGGGACCAACACTGGAGCAGGCTGTCCTTGAAGAACTGCACCCTGTGGAAAAGTGACTCACATTGCAGCAGTTTGTGAAGGACTGTTGCCCGTGGAAAGAACTCACTCTGGAGAAGTTTGTGGAGACCTCTGTCCCATGGGAAGGAACCCAGAGGGAGCAGAGAAAGGACTTCTCTCCCTGAGCAGTGGCAGAAAAAAAAACTGACCATAATCCCCATTCCCCATGTCCCTGCACTGCTGCAGGGGGGGAGAGGTAGAACTTTGGAAGGAAGGAGGGGTGGAGAGAAGGTGTTTTTAAGATTTCCTTCTCATTATCCTGCTCTGATTTTGTTAGTACAAAATTTCATTAATATCCCTGCTTTGAGTCTGTTTGCCAAATGATGGCAGTCAGTGAGTGTTCTCTCCTGGTCCTCATCTCAACCCATGAACTATTTGTTACACTTTCTCTCCTCTGTCTAGTTGCAGAGAGGAAGGAGAGAGTAGCTGTGGTGGGTACCTGGTATCCAGCCAGGGTCAAACCACTACGCTGCTATAAAACAGGTCTCTAGCACCCAAATTCCTAAGGGGAAAAAAAATGCCCTTCCATTTTAATTACATAGTTCTTACTTTAGGTAGAAAAGAGAATGAGTGAAGATTACATATAAACCAGAATAGAACACCTAGTGTGATGCAAAGATGAGATCATTTTAGAGTATTTTCTACAGATCTCCTAAGAGATTTTTTTCTTCATCCTATATAAATGTGTGGCAGAAATATTGCTTCTGTTAAAAGCAAATATTTGTGTCTGCCTCAAATTGTTATTCATTGAGAAATTATATACCTCCCTCATTGTCTGTGTTATGATTTTACAGCTGAAAAGAGCTGTGGGAAATGACTATTGATTTGTTGCACAATTTCTTCTTGCATTTCTACTTCATCATATTTATATACTACATAACCTGTGTGTGTATTCCTTCTTGGGACATTATAGGACTTCTATATCAGTTCTCTCAACCCAAGAGCAAAATCCATCAGAATATTAAGTAAAAAACTCAGTTTCAAGTAGATTCACTTTCAAGAGGTATCTGTAGAGAATACCAACATAAAATATAAAGGTCAGGTGTTCAGGTAGTACAAATCACTGTGGGTCTATTTAATGTTGCAGCTGCATTAATTTGCAGTATCTGGGTATCTTAGAATCATAGAATCTTGCCTGTAGACCATCAATAATGTTGATTTGCACCAAATCAAAACCAAACCTGATACTTTAAGACAGTTTCCAATGGAAACTGCAACTTTCTGAATTGCTAAAGTCAAAGGAGCCTATCTGCTTCACTAGCTTGTTCCAACAGGACTGTCCTAAAATAAATTAGATTAAAATTCATAATGTGGTTGAGGTGCAAAACCCCATAAAGTATGCATAAAACTACTACAGATCAGGACAATTCCTTTGTCAATGGTCAAAGAGGAGCAATCATTGACACAGCTTATCTTCTTCTTCTTGTCACTTGGAGATGAGCATGACACTAAGGGAAAGAGAAGCTGGAGTAGTGGTATCAACAGACCAGGTGTTATATATGACCCAGAGCTGAAGAGGACCTCAGTTTTGCCATGCTTCTCTTATAAATGTGTATCCCTCAATATCCTATCTTAAGGCATAAGGAGCACTGAACATGGCAATATCCCTGACGCAGCTTTAGGTTCTTAAGTGCAATGTTGACTCCCTGGGAAAAAATGACCAGAATCTCAAACACTGACTCTGTGTTCAAGGCATTTAACACAGCTCACTTTTTACTGAGAAATCACATTGATAAGAGCAACAGCCAGGAAAAAACTGGTTGATGTGAGGAGTCAGATCCCCCAATGCATGTGAAGAACAGCTGAGATGTATTTCATTGTTTCCATTGTAGAGGGTGTGCAGGAGAACTCATAAATTCAGAGATCCTGAATGAGTGGGTGTTTGCAGAAAGCTGCTCAGAAATAGAATGATTTGGGCATGCATGGAAACCCAATGGGAGATACCTAACATAATTGCTCAACAGGGAAGTCTCTTAGTAAGATGCTACAGAGCCTGCACGGCATCCTCTGGTACATGAATATCAGAGAGAAAGAAAAGTTTGGGTTTATGTGCCTAAATAATTTATGGCATTTAGCCCTCGGGATCTTGTGAATATTGTAAGGAGAGTGTAGGAATTCTCTTTGCAACATTGTCATCTTTACCTTGTTCTTAGATGCAGAAAACAGACATTGCATGGTACAAACAAGGCCTGAAACTTTGCTGAACTTTTCCCACTAAAGAATAAAGTAGTGAGATCTTGGAGGAAGAAGTGCTGCTCCTTTAGTTTTCCATTACTACTTTCTCCTAAAGGCTGATAGGGCAACCCCCTAGGCTCTACATGTAGGGGTGAAAACAGCAGCATTGTCCATTTTTACAATATCTTTTAAGAAGCATTCTCTGTTTCTACAGTATCTACCAAGGTCATCAGAATATTTTTGAGTGCCATAAAAATATTACTTTTAGGTAGAATAAAAGAAGCATTTAGGTTGCAAAAGACCTCCAAGATCATTGACTCTAACCTTTTACCAGTCACCACTAAGGTCCATGACCTGTCATTTCTTGAAATTCGCAGACATCTGAGAAACTGCTGAAGTTGCTGTAGAAACTCAATAGGGATTCTGATCTTCTGCTCAGTAATTTGGGGCATTCAGTGCCTCTAGTGAATTTAATTCTAATTTATTTTATCACAATTGTAAACCCTATGGCAGGTAACATAACCATGGTTTTATGATCCCTCAGATGATATGGGTGTAGAATTCCACTTGTCCTTAGTGAAGCCTACAGGATTTTTCTTGCTCATACAATGACAATTCAGATGAAGGTAAGGAAAGAAAAAGAAAAAAAAAATAATCAAAATATAAAATAAGAGTAAGAATCAAGAAACTTTTGGAAGTGATGGTCCTTAATATTTTCAATATAGTTCTAAGCACCAAATTTTACTTTCTACTTAAGAAGTTGTAGAAAAACAAAGCAATAACTTTACTGGGTCAAATTCAAATTGAGGATTTTATTTGTCTCTTCCACAGCTGCAAGTAAGTGCATCAATTATCTAAAGTGTTTTAATGGATTAGTCAAAACTGAACACCGTTCAATAAACCCAAAAGCCTTTTGCCTAGTTAATGTCTAGGCAGATACATTAAGATACTGGAAAACAAGTGAGAGATGGAAAAACACAGACTTAAACATTTAACATCCTCAAACAATATGCTTATTGCTTATTAATTATAATGAAGTGGTATTACTGATTAGTTTATTAGGAAACATTATGAATTAAATTTTCATAAGCAGAAGCCTTAGAGTAAATCCTTCAACTACCTAGTTTTCTATACTTGAGAAAATAAAAAAGATACTCTTCCAGAGCTGAAAACTACTGCAATCTTCTGGAAAAAGGAGTATCTGAAATCTGTACTCTGTCTATAATATCATTTCAATGTGTGTAGCTTCTCGTTCAGTATGAGCTATGCTTCTGGATCATGTACAAATTTCTAAAATATTCTGAATTAAAATGATTGCTTTTTATTCAAGACAGAGTGGTGTCATTAGTGGGGTTCCTTGAGTCTATTTGATAGCAACTCAATTCATTGTTGCTAAAAAGAGGGTTTGTTAGTTTCCTTACAGAATCAGTTATGAAATTAAGATTTTTTTTATTTTTTTTTGCCTTCTCCTTCACTCATACCTTTACCTCTGGGTATTTTTTGGGGAAAAGCAAATCTGACTTTTTATTGTTTGATCCTTTCTGTCCTTATCTCTACAAGTTTTATCATACTGAAACACGTTTCAATGGAAAGGTAAAAAAACCCCACCAAGAGCGGGTAGAGAATAAAACAGAAGACTAATGTTAATACATACATATATGTTTTTCCGGGAAAAAACAAAAAAAGATCTTGAGAAACAATTATTTCCCAACTGCCCTTATTATTGATGGATCATTCTGTTTATCAGTCTTAATAAAACAGCATGAGCACTTCAACATTCAGGGGCCTTATACTATTAACCTTCCCCAGGAGATCTGATCTGTAAAGGAGACTTGAGAGAATATGACCTTTTGTTAAAGGGATAAGGAACTGATACTCTGCCAGTAAATACAATATGAAGACACAAACAGAAAATGAATTTGAGATTAGCTAAAGTAAGCAAAAGATCAAATGTTTAGATTAAATTGGAAACTGGCAAAGAGTTTCCAAATTCAACTGCTGAAAGAGATTAGAATTTGTTATTTAATTTTCTTTGCAGTAGAATCCAATCAAACTCAAGATATTTTCATATTCATGGTATGATTTTGGAATAATCAATGTCACGTTTATGCAAATATTGCCTGATTAATATGATCTCTCCAAACAGGGATTAATAAAGCCACTAATGAGATTTGCATCTCCTGTATTTAATTTGAGCATTTTTGTAAACTTTGAACAAAACCCAAAAACAGGTTCCCAATATTTAAGAGAAGAGATTTAGGAACCTTAGAATGAGCCATAAATTGGAGACTGTGAGCAAGAGCTGGAATAGGAAGTACATGATGTGTCTGACATCCAAACTCTTTAGGGATTTTGACTTCAGGAGAAGTAGCTCTGTTCAGCCCTTTGAAATCAGTCTTCAAAGCAGGTGTCTACAAGTGTTCCCTGGGAGAAATGAACCATGTTAACTCTTGAAAATGCAAACACAGACAAAAGGGATGCTGATGCTCATAAACAGCTAAGCAGAGGAGAACTCAGATTCTTCCTAAACTGGGCACTGCTGTCAATAGCTGCATATTAAAAACAATTGTATTTTATGTTGGGTATGAGAGGAATAAGCCATTCCTAACTGCTGTTTGTTTTGTTACTAGTTGGTTCATGGGAATAAGTCCCAAACGTGCTTGCATGTCTGAAAGTGGTCAGGACATTTTACACAAATGCTTTTGATAAATCCTTGAGCATTCCGCTTTATTTTGTTATTTAAAGGTTATAACCCTGTGGACACGCTTACAAAAGCAAGTTCTTTTGAATAATGAGACAAGTTTGTGTCTAATTGAAGGATCTCAAATGCATATAGGAAGGGTTACCCTGACAGTGAAGATTTCTCCATGTAAAACGAACTCTGGGGACAAGGTACCTTCAAATGCACAAGCTTTATGCTGTCTTTTAAAATAGAAAGCTATCATTAACAAACATATAATTTTTAGTCTCTAAGTTCATTTTTGGTTATTCACTCAATATATTTTGCTAAACCTGTTCTAACAGAAAGCAAGCCTCCTTTCTGTTTTCCAAACAGTCCCAGTTCACTGGAATTTCTTCCACCAGTCTGGACCAACTGCATGATTTCAGTCCATCAAAACATGTTCAGTGGAAACCCCAAATGTGCTGTATTCATGGTCCTTAAAAAAACTTAAAACATTGCATTCCAGGAGGAGTTATTAAAAAAACACATATTTTGTCTCTAAATTGCACCTTATCTGTGTTGCACACATTAGCATAAGGAAATAAATTTGCAACTTGCTATATTAAGGCATATTGCTAGAATTATATTTACTCAGGTTACTCTAAATTCAGTAGAAATAATGTCTGTATTTTATTGAAAAAAAAAAAAAAAAAGGACTTTATCAGCTGGAGGTGGGGTGAGAAAAAACCCAAAACAACAGGTGCTAAAAATGAAGTTACTTTTTCCTATATTTACAGAAATTGGTGTGTGCCTACAACATTAAATTCTAATGAGCTATTGATAATTACTGCCTAGCAATTAGAATCATAGAATAGTTTGGGCTGGAAGGGACCTTAAGGATCACCTAGTTCCAATCCCATTTCATGGGCAGGAATGCTGTTCACTAGATCAGGTTTCCCAGGTTTTTGCATGTGGCCCGGGACACAGTTGGCTTTCTGGGCTGCAGCTTCTCATCCACCAGCACCCTCAAGTCCTTCTCCTTGAGGCTGCTCTCAATCCATTCTCTGTCCAGACTGTACTGGTGCTTGTGATTGCTCTGACCTGGGTGCAGGACATGCTCTTGGCATTGTTGAACTCCACGAGTTTCTCACAGCCCCACCTCTCAAGGCTGTCCAGGTCCCTCTGGATGCCATCCCTTCTGCCCAGTGTGTGACTGCACCACAGAGCGTGGTGTCACCAGCAAAGCTGCTGATGGTGCACTCGATGCCGCTGCCCATGACACCAACAAAGATGTTAAACAGCGATGGTTGTCCTTTAATACGCCAATCTCTTACCTGTGGCATTTAATTTGAATGGTTACCTCCATAGTCATGCAACAGCCACACATGTTGGATACATGATGCTTTGACAGAAAGAATAGTGGTGTAAGGCCATTGAGGTGCACAGATCCTCAGATCAAGAGCTGAGAACTCAACAGAACTCGCTTAACTAAATGGGCCATACATCTTGAACCAAAATTTAGGAAGTTACAGTGGAGTTTATAAAATATAGCTCTGATGTCTTCAATATCTATGCATTTCTCTTGAGTATGTCTTCTTAAGCTCCTTGTGGTCAAATTAGGGAAACAAATTCATGAGGTGGTTATTGCTACATTAAATATTTACTGGTGAATAAGGTAAATGAAGGTTGATGGAAATTTCTTGCTCTGGGTAAAGGTCTGAGGCCCAGGGGCAGGTTGTTTATGTACAGATTCTGTCTAAGTGATCAATGTTGGATAGTTCTGTCTAACACGAATACAGAAAAGTGTTTTACTAGAAATACATAATGAAGTTCTGTCACACAGGGGTAGGAAAAGATGAATTTCATACTTTTGAATCTAAGTACTTCAGTTTTTCTAATTTGTTTGGTAGACTTAGTTGCAAATGAATTCCCTAATGTAGCAACAGGAATTTCCACCTGAATGTTTTACTTGTCATGTGAATCCTAAACCCAGGTTCAGTATTTTAATCATTGCAGGATTTTTCAGTATTTTTTCGTTCTTATAGAACACTGTACAGATTACGCAGATTCAAATAGGGATGGAGAATTTATTTAAACTGTATTTTATTTGCAATATCCATAGAGTTACCATAAATCCCAGATGATCTCTTTCGAGGGAATTCTGTTATTACCAACAGTATTGAATTACCTTTTTTCTTTTTTGTTTTATTTTCTTGTTTTACACATTCATTTCTCTACTGTCTCAATTTTTCAGCATACACTATTGACAAAACAAAGTTCTTTTGACTTTAAAATTTAGAATACTGAGCACAAAGAAAAGAAAACCTGTCCAGCAACTCTATATTCCTCCCTGCAATGTAATTCAATAGATGTTCTTTTTCTTAAATTGAATGATTCTTCAGAATAAACACGAAAGGAACTGTCCTATTTAAGTCTTTTTATTTTGAAAATAAGGTTTCTGCGGAATTTTTTTTTTTTTTCACTTAGCAATACATCAGAACCAGAGAGTGTTTCTAAAACAGACAGACAAACATGAAAATCAGAGAACACTTCTCATTGTTTAATACAGGCATGATAATGTGACACAGGCTATCCAGTCCTGTGTTCAAGAGGGGATAATACACAATCCACTCAATAGGTATAGTTAATGATGAGCCTTTTAGAAAACACCTGGGCTGAAATACCAAAAGTTTCAGAGTTAGTGAAATACTATCCACAAATTTCAGCCTTATTTTAAGCCAAGGTCAGGATCTCCTTTACAATTTGGATTTTTTCCCAAAACACTTGCATAGATCTATTATCACATCATCTTATAAGGCTGAAGAACAGCTGAGTGTCCTTTGCATAACAGAGAGTGTCCTTTCGTTATTGCATTGCAGTAGGTTATTTTGTTTGTGTTGTAAGGGATTAAACACCAACAGGGACTTTAAAATTATCATAAATTTTATTAACTCTTGTGGTCGTGCTCTCTTTGAGATGTGTTTTTGGGATGGGAATGAGTCTGAGATGAAAATAGCTATATTAAAACATAGAAATACTGATGCTGGATTTAGTCAACTTTTTTTTTTTTTTTACATTTTGTATTGTAGAACATGACTTTTTCTCTGAAGTGGTAATATCAGAAAGTCACTGTCAGTGTGCATTTTTGTAAGTAGGCTCTGTTTATATAAATAGTTTTGGATGTAGAAATAGCTACTGGCAAACACCTAGCAGAGGAGGTACATGCCAAGGAGCTGGTGTTTGGAGGTTTCCCAAGGACTGGTAGTCCTTGTGACTAAGATTCCTGTTTAATGAGCAAGAAGAGACAAAATCAGCACACCAAGAGCCTGATCAATCTGTACAAGGTCAGAGGCAGCCAGTAGTGCCGCAGCTGGGTTGTGGAACTTAGACTGCACCCAAAGGGAAGGCGGCTGTGGATGAAGACTACAGGGTTGCATAGATGAATCCAGAAACAAGGACCACTGTAGGAAACTTTCTAGAAGATTAACTAGTAGCTGCTGGCAAGGCATCACAACCCTCCCTTTCTGAGGGTCCCTGCTGCTGCCAGGTTGTGGTCGAGATCACTGAGACTGCACTTGGGCTGCCTTCCAGCTATATAACAGTAAGTAAACACATGTGTGCTTGTGTGATTGAGTACCAGGAACAAATAAGTGGATGTGTTGTGTGACTAGTTAGACTCCATTGATATCAGTTTATGCCTATTAATGCTATTTTTCTGGCTCAACAAATTAGATTCCCAAGTGAGAGAAAGGGAATTTACAACAATTTCCTCACCAAAGAGAGTCAAGAGGTAGTAGAGCAAGCAGACAAGACACCATGCAGAATAACAGGAAATTGGGTTCTACATGCATCTCCTTGTTAGCCATGTGTGCAAGTAGTTAATAGAAAGCTTCATAGCAGAAAAATCTATACCTTAAAACGTAAGTCACTTTTCAGGGTGATGTAAGTTGAAAACCCTAAAAAAAAAAAGCACAACCAAGCTGCTTCTGATCTGCCGTTCGCTTGGATAAGGACAAGCCAGGAGTGGCAGGCACAAGAAAATTTATTTTACTTTGCCTAGATCCAGACTGATATGCAGATTTGTGAATTCAGACTTAATCTGCAGGAGCAAAAATATTCTTTGAATACGTAGTTACATGTATACATGTATTCTTTGATCACAATATTGATTCAAGAACTTTCTTCCCTGCACAACTGTGCATAGTTTCATTCTTTTTATGAATACAGTTGTGGGTGGTGAAAGAGATAATAGATTTAGGTTAATGATAAAAAATCCAGGACTCCTCCCTCCACAAAAGTTTAATGCTCCAATAACGAGATTAGAATTAAATCATAGAATTGTTAAAACTGGGGAAAAAACCCTCTAAAATAATCAATTCCAAGCATTACTTGAATCTTGACTGTGATGTATTACTGATGAATGTCAGCAATAAAATAAACTTCACCATTTTCAAACATTTTTTCTTGTCTCTTACTGCTTTTTGCAGGTATTATTTATCTTAGAAAATATCAGTTGTTAAAAGACTACCTGTTTTGGTTTTTTATTTAGTGACAAGCTGATCTGGTAGCAATCATCTGATGGAAAGCTTGTTCAAGGGTACCATGAAATAAGCCAGAGATTTTTACATTGCTCAGTGGAAATATAAGATACAATTCATAACTGGAGAAGCTGCTGTGCACAGTTTGATGCTTACATGACCCAGCAATGACTCAGACTCAGTCAGTAATGAAGGCTGGCAGAGTTTGGAAGATGGCAACAGGAATTCAGTGTAACAGAACGTGCTGATGGCAGTTTGCTGCAAAATTAAATGCCCTGGTGCCTGCACTGATATGATCCAAGAAGCACAGTTCAAAGACACAAACTGATCTCAACAATATCCAGGTCTGGACTGATATAGTCACTTGGTAGTGTCATTGGTATTTGGCTCAAGGCTGTTTGCTGTTTACTGGAAGGAATTCAGCATCTGTTAGAATGATCTTGCATTTAACCAGCAGAGAAATGCCTCAGCTGGTAAAAGAATGAAACTTCTCAAAACATTCTATTATGAACCAGGATCATTTCAGCCCTAGCTGGGCATTTAGAGTTCTCTGGTGTGTGCATTATTGGCATCATTATCCTGATTATCAGTGTCTACTTGGCTCATTTGTCTGTGGATATAAATCCATGTGCTTGTGTTGAATACTCACTGAGCACACAGGAATATTTTAGTGCATAAAACTTGGCCAGTCATTTTATACGGTTAAAAGACCATTTCAAAGTAACTAGCTCACGTCACCAAACCGTCATAAAAAGAAAAAAAAGAAAAATGGAAATTTTTTGTAATTTGAAATATCCACTGCTCAGAAGCTTCCCAAAGTATCAACTACATGCTTTATCCAGATTTTTATACTTCGCCAATGTATCTGAGGATTGTCTATGATTTACAGGCAGGATGACTCATAGAGGTCTCACTACATGGTTTCCAGCCCCAGATACCTGTTCCACAGCAGGAACAGCTCAGTTGCTCATGTTGCAGACACTGATTCGCTGCACATTACAATTGCTTCCTGTGGTAAGGATAATAAATGCCATGTTGGCTTTTGCCAGTTTGTACAGTACACAAGTGGGGATTCACAGGCATGTGGAAGTCACCACATTTTGGGCAGAAGAAGTTTATTCTTGTAAAGTCGCACATCTTCCCAGTCTAGAATGAATAGGTAACTGAACTCTTTCAGGTGCAGCACTGAAGGAATTTAGGAGGAAGAAAGCAAAATACCAAGTTCTCAATGGGTAAAAACACACAGAGTATACTGCTATTGTGATCTGAAGGGTCTACAGGTGTGTAGAAATTCTGATGATGGATTTGTAGGATCCCATAATGCACAAGAACACGTGTCCTCTAAATTTCACTAGTTTATTACAGATTACCACAAATAGTACAAAAAAATCACCACTAGCAAGTATAACTGTTATTACTAAAGTGGATATATATCTCTTTCTCAAGCCGTCAGCAATAAATGATATACTAGTATGGCAATAATCAATTACAGAAACAATCAATATTTTTTTCAAACTAGGTCACCTTTATGGCTGTTTACATCCACTGTTATATAAAAAGCAAAAGTAAGCAAGTAAGGGAACCTCCAGCACTTTTAATAAAAATTTAATTTTAAAATGGAACAGAAAAAAAAAAAGGTTGAAGATGAAATTTTCTCTGAATGTAAGCCTCCTTTATCTGCAGTTGATGTAGTCTTTCAAGAAACATGTAAATTGTGGATGATGCAAATTAAGTATTTGGTTTTTCTATCAGAAAATGCTGACAGCTGACCTGTCCAACAAAAGGACATAAACTGCAAGAGCAATATTTCTGACCATGGGCTCTGAATTGGACAACAAGGAATACTGACAGCTCATGGGTCTTTTAATAGGGTCACCCCAAAATTTTAACTGAATATTATGTGGAAAAGATTTCTTCAGCCTCCTTTTTATTAATCTTAAATTTCTTCTGGCACTTTGCTGTTCCTAACCCTGAGGAGAGCATACCCATGTTCAAATCACCAGCAGTAACGCAACATCTGAAAACAGACTCAAGTTTGGTGGGGAAAAAGATAAATAACTCAATAAAATTTACATCATTATTCATCACACTATCAAACATTAACAGTGTTCATCTTTCTGATGTGTACAAGTGTTTCTGTGTGCAAAAGACACATCATAGATTCTGAAAACTATCAGTCTCCTACATTAAGAAATATAATCATTCTGGACTATCTGCTCTTGTTGCCTTCTCAAAGCCAAACAAGAAAATGGGGGACCTGAGAAAAATGTTACACCCAAAACTGTGCCCTCAGAGACTTAATGGCAAAAGAAAAAAGACAGGGAGAGTGAGAGAAGGCAACTAAATACTTTGATCCTTTGAAAACAAAGAAAGTTTTACTATTCAACTGACTGCACCTCAATCCAGAAATTTGGTTTCTAAAATTTTGAATTTCAATGAAAACACAAACCCAGAACCATTTATCAGTTTCCCTTACTACAGACAGGGAATTGGCAGTGCGTTCAGAATGATCACATCATTTTCCATCTGCTGTATTTCCTCTACTAAGCTTTTATTTTTGTATTCTTTATACATGAGATATCTGAACATGAAAACTGCAGAGAAAAAAAAGGGTAAAAAATGTAGACAAATAAAAAGATGAGACAGGAAAACAGAGCAGCACCTGATATGTCAGTTCCTGATTGTGACTACAGGATCTCAGTAACAGATAGCACAGTGACCCACAGTGATGTAAGATGTGACAGGCCAATGTGGTGTCTAGAGGATTCACTGTGCAAGAGCATTAGAATACAGCGCACTAACCATCCCACGATATGTTTCTTCAAGGCCATTTCCATTACCCTTTGAGCTTCCTCTCATTAACTTGTTAAAAACACTCATTTCACACATATTGTGCTCTTCCAGACAGATGTGTGCCTGCCTGCAGTTATGTATTTATATACAACAAAACAACCTGAAAATATCTTTATTATTGTGAAACAATATAGTTAATATCTAGTTATTATCAAGAAGGGAGCTAAACTGTAATAAAAAGAAATTTCAGGAGAGGTGAAAATGGTACTGTGATTTTGGTCAAGGAAAACATTAATGCTATTATCTGATGAAAGGCTCTTCATTCAAAGGAAGATATTTTATACATGAAATTTTTTAAAGTAGCATCTAACTTCAACTCAATCACTGAACTGACAAATTTAAGATGCTGTCTTACTCATTTGTTTTTTAGATGAGATATCTGCCTTCTCTTAGACACCAGATTTTCCTTACTAGAATAGATGTGTTTTTGTGTCTGAGAAGTTGCCATTTCTTTTCTAAAACTTCCTCTATCTCAGTAAAATCAAGATTTGATTCTCTTTGGATCTGTACTCTCAGTGAAATTACATCATTTCCAAATTGACTGATAATCCTTTGTAACTCCTCTAGTCTGTATGACAGCAAAACTTTGTCCACAGAAACCTAGTAGTATTCCCCCTGTACATATTTGCCAACTGGATAAATCCCTGAGCAACTACATCAAATCCCCTACCTCCGCCTTCTTTGAACAGGAGATTGGACTAGAGAGTACCTGAAATCTTTCCAGCCGAGATTGCTTCATAGTCACAAGGGTTCCTGTGTCCATATTCAGACCGCTCAAAATGATTTAAAATAAAGTATCTGCAGGAGGAAGAAAAAATTGCCCACAGATAACAGATTAAGTATTTGTTTGTTTTATGGAAATTCAGATTCAGATTGTGTAACACTTACAGGAGTGTGTGTATACTTGAAATAAAATCTGTCTATGTTTACCTGGGACACACAACACAAAGACCTGTTCTGGGAACAGGAATTTACCCATTTTTTCATGGAAAAATAACTTATAATTGGCAGCACCCATATTCTATATGAAAACCTTTTTGTACTTGCAATAGAAGTGGCATTTGCAACACACTCAGCATGATCAAAACTTTTCTTTGTGAGTATAAGCCTCTTCTTAAACTCCATCCATAAAGGGAAAAGTCTTTCTGTATATGGTGCTATTTTTAGTGTGCTACCTTCCCACTGTAGGCCTCCATAGGAAGTCTGTTTACTTATTCCACAATATTTGCATTGAAGAAAAAAGGTATTACTTAGCTAACCTGTTTTTAAAGCAAACGCATCTTTTCAGTCTCCTTTGCAGATACATCAAGTATTAATGTTTATTTTGAACATAACACAAAGGGAACTTGGTCTTTGTTATATCCTTTTCTTAACTGATATGACTGAAGAGGGAGAAAGTAAACCTGAACTTGCTGACAGACTTTCACTCCTGCAGACAGCTTTTCCTTCTAGTGTTCTCTGTAACGCGGTGTCTATTGAGACCAAATTCATTAAGTACTTTTCTTTCAAAAAATAACCAAAGGAAAAGATCAAAACCCCAAGATCATTATGCATCCTATGTTGCCTGGGTTCCATCCCAGAATGTCAGTATGTAATGGACATCAGAATCCTTGAAAATGGTTATTTGCCATGAGTGATTGACAGTTTGACCTTTCACTTCAAAATTGCTTGTCACTTCTTGCCAAACATCCATGAATGTCACTCTCTCTCTCACTTCAGTCTCTCATTATGACTTGTGGGTGGCATACCTGTAAACAGCTTTCTGTACTCTGGATTTCCATTTGATCACTCTGAGGAGTACAATATGTCTAATACATTTCTGAAGCAATCACGGAGTTAACGTGTTTTAAAAACACCTCAACCTTTCAGACTTGGGGGGGGGGGGGGGGG
>JAWWTY010000077.1:145376565-145449656 GCA_035222235.1 Margarornis squamiger | reverse complement strand
CCCCCCCCCCCCCCCCCCCCCCCCCCCCCCCCCCCGCCCCCCCCCCCCCCCCCCCCCAAGAAACGACGCAAAACCAAATTCAACATGTAGAACATAAAAAACATGTAGCATACCATAAAGTAATTTGTTCCAAGCCCTAAGCCAGACCTCGCTGAACAGCACAGGACAGCCAGTGCATCGATCTTTCTGATCTCCATTAAAATAGGGGGCAATATTGCAGAGTTATTGACTTTAAATTACTTGCAGCTTCACAGACTCTCTGTTCCATATAGTAAATGTTGAGGCTAACAAATAAACAAGATTTGATATTCAAGGTGATGGTTTTTAAGAGACATTTGGATTGTGCAGAATAACCTTATTTACCCTGATATCCCTGAAAAAGTACTCACAGAATATTTGTTCAACCAAGTGACTTAACTCAGATGCATGGGTATCCCAGCTGTGATATCTGACTACCAAAGAAACAAGAAAGATAAAGATCGATGTGTTTAATAAAGATATCCCTGGAGGATAAAGTGTTCCATGAAACCACAATTTTTCAGATTTTTTTTTTTTTTTTAAATTCAAGCAGGAAACAGTGAATTTGCTATAAAAAACAGAACTCCTTTGAAAAAATGCATTAAACTACGTGGGGGAGGAAAAAAAAAAAACAAACAAAAAACCAAAGCACTCAGTTTTCATTTAACATTTTTATATTGATAAATACAATAAGTTATTGGGAATTAAAGAGTTTTAGATGCATTCTACAATAGACATGTAATCAATGGAGATTTTCTTGGGACCTGAATCTTTTCATGGAACAGTGCTTCAAGTCTAATGTGATGAGCAGACTTAAAAGGGTTAGTTATGTAATGAGTACATTTGGTACTTATTTTCTTGCTGGAAACATCAAAGATGTCCAAGTACTTTACTCAAGCATGAGGGAATGATTCAGAAATGAGCTTAAAATCATTTCAATATCTACTCACATCTACTTCCCCATGTAATAGCCTCATAGTCATTAGAAAGATAACAGAATGTTTTAAATAATATTTTGTCACAGAGTGTGGTGCTATAAGATTTTACAACACAGTATATACCACATGATCATTTCTATTACATACATCATGAAGTACACAGCATGCTAAGGACCAACGACGATTTTGTAGTAAATCTTTTAAATGCTGCATTTAAAATGAGTTCATTTAAGGTTTTATCTTTAGTCAGGACAATTTTATATATATATATAAATTTCATGAGGAATAAACATACAGTTTTGAATGTAAAAAAAGACCCCTGGAAAAGAATAGAAGGCAAGGGGAGAACATTTGTTGAGTAAAAGTAGCCATGTCCTCAGAGCTGGTCTGTGGTGGGAAGTGGTGATTAGAGGAGAGAGTAAAGAGGATGGTTTCACTTTGAGGGCAATGTTTCTGAGGCACACAGGTGACAAGGGTGGTGTCCATGTTAGGACAGCTTCTGACAGAAGAGTACCATCTATTAATCTGTGTTCTGGTTTCTGCACTGGCCAAGATCAAGCTGATACACATGAAAAGGTAAAATCATGAAAAGAAGTAAAGGTCACAACTTGTGGACTCCAAGAGGCCACACAGCTCTGGCAAGGCTGATTCTGGATCAAAGTGCAGGCTGCTTTCTCTCAATATGTAGAACAGGATCAAGATCTGGTCTCTGGCCCTAGGAGCCAATTGCAAAGCATAGGTCAAAGACAAGATAAACTCTGTTTTCCATCTGCTTCGTGGGAGCAGTTGCTCCCCAAGCTGCTTCCCAACTGTGCCCAGGCATCCTCTGGGAGAATACAAGAATCCAGCCTGGATGCCTGAGGGACTAAAAGAGCAAGGCTAATCAGAGAGCATCCCTTCCCATGCAGTTGTATCTGCTTTGTCTGCTCTGTGCTGTTGTTGGGGTACAAAGTAAGAACACTGCCCATTTTTCCCATGTGGGTGAATTGCCCAGCTCCTCACTCCTAAAGGTAATGTAAATCTAACATGATATTACTACAGCCTCCAATCAGGCAGTGGAGAAGAGATTGGTATTCCCAGAACAGGTCACAAGGACCTGCATTGCTTTGCAACCTCTTTGATGCTTTGCAGTTAAAAATACAGAAAAGAAAGGGAAGGACAGATATACCTAGCTATTTGCAGTGATTCAGTAGTGATGTAGAAAGTCTTCTTTAATAACAGATCACACAACACATTGCCAAGGAAGTTATTCACTCATACATGTTGAAAGCATATTTTTTAGATTACATAAACTCAAAATATTACCTTATTATTCAGGACCTTCTCTTTGTTATATATTTTTTCATATAATTTTGCCTCTATTATACTTCTTTCTTATTACTTTTCCTGTGTTCCAGAATAATTTTGTCTGCCTTTGTCCTCTCTCAGTTTCCAGTCTCAGAGTCTTGCATACATGGGTCACAAAACTCAGACACATAATCCTCTGCTATCTGAGCAAGGTCAAAATTAAGGAACATAAATTTCCTGTGATTAAAATTAGTTTCCTTTGCTTCCAACCAGACCTCTTGAGGGCAATCAAAACTGTTAACATGAATTGCTGAAAAATTAATGCCATTAAAAAGGTGGGTTTTTCTTTTTCCTTTTTTTTTTTTTTTAAATCACCAAAGTATTTATTTGAAACTCCCCACTGCCTTCTATCGACCTTTGCATCCTTCTCCTGAATTTAGAGCATCTGTAAAGAATCAGCTATGATTCTTTAATTCACTAATACACAGGGGGTTGACTTAGTTATCTTCATCTTAAATAGTTATTTTCTCTACCTAAGGAAATGAATGAGACTCATTTCACTCTTGGAGTGAAAATTGTGCACAAGGGTATCACAATGAGAACCCCCTAGAAGTGCTTAACCCTGGATTGTTCCCCTAAATCAAGAAGAACAACTTGAAAGCATTCCCCAATGCCTACCATTTTCCTGACACCAATCTTCTGATTCCTTTTGACCAAATAACATGCAGAGCTCTAAACAAGCAGAAGACTGTGTGGTAAGAGGGACACTGCTGTGAGGTGCTGTATCACTGCTGTGTCTGCTGCCTTCTTTCAGCCCCTGTGTTTTCTCTTGTTGCTGTCTCCCACTGCGTCATATTTTGTCTTTAAACATTATTACACTAATCCTGCTATTTACATGCTGGTACAGGCATGTCGAGTCCTGTTGAATCCACATACCTCATGTTTACTAATGGGGATTTTGATTAAAAACTATATGGGACAACCACAAGGGCGTTATCCTGGCCCTACTAACAGTGAGCAAAAACAGTGACTGTAATTTAACCACTGAATTTTGTGGAGCCTCAGTCTTTCCTACCAGTTAAACACATAGGATGATCTCAGAACTGCATACAGACATGCATATGCACCAATATATGCTAGAGGGCACCCAGTTGGAAAGCTCCCTGGTAGAAAAGGACCAGGGGGTTTTGGTAGACACCAAGCTGAACATGAGCCAGCAATGTGCCCTTGCTGCAAAGAAGGTGAATGGAATCCTCTGCTGCATCAAGCAAAGTACTGTCAGCAGGCTGAAGGAGGTGATCTTTCCCCTTAATTTAGCATTGGTGAGGCCATGCCTGGAGTGCTCACACATGAGGCTTTAAAAGACCAGGTGCAAGGTGCTGCACCTGGGTCAGGACAACTCCTGGTATCAATCCAGGCTGAGGGATGGACAGATCAAGAGCAGAGAAGGACTTGGTGGATGTGAGGCTGGACATGAGCTAGCAATGTGAATTGCAGCCTAGAAAGCCAACTGAGTCCTGGGCTGCATCCGAAGCAGTGTGGGCAGCAGGTTGAGGGAAGTGATTCTGCCCTGTGCTCTGCTCTGGTGAGACCCCACCTGCCTCCAGCCCTGGGGTCCCCAGCACAGGAAGGACATGGACCTGTTGGAACAAGTCCAGAGGAGGCAACCAAGATGATTAGAGAGATGGAGCACCTCTCTTATGAGGAAAGGTTAAGAACTCTGGGCGTGTTCAGCCTGGAAAAGAGAAGGTTTAGGGGTAATCTAATTGCAGCTTTTCAGTACCTGAAGGGAGCCTCCAAGAAAGATGGGAAGAGACTTTTGACAAGAACATGTAGTGACAAGACAAGGGGGAATGGTTTCAAACTGAGAGTGGGTTGGGATTAGATATTAGGAAGAAATTGTTGACTGTGAAGGTGGTCAGGCACTGGAACGGGTTGTCCAGAGAACTTGCGGCTACCCCATCCCTGGAAGTGTTTAAAGCCAGGATGAATGGGCCTCTAAGTAACCTGATCTAGTGAAAATGTTTCTGCCCATGACAGGTGGGTTAGAACTAGATGATCTTGAGGGTTCCTTCCAACCCAAACCATTCTGTGATTTTATGATATAAAAAACTGAAAAGAGGATGCCAAAAGGATATAGCCAGGCTCTTTTCAGTGGTGCCCCCATGCCACGACCAGAAGCAATGGGCAGAAACTGAAGCTTAGGATTCTGTTTGAATATCAGGAAATGCTTTTTTACTGTGAGGGTAACTCGGCACTGGCACAGATTTTTCAGAGAGATTATGGGTCTCTCATTTGATATACTTAAAAGCCATCCAGACATGGTTCTGAGCAAGCAGCTTTGGGTGGCCCTTCTTGAGCAGGGCAGTCAGACAAGTGGGGCTTCAGAGGCCCCTGCCAACTTCAACCATTCTGTGATTCTGTGAAATCTTGGCAGATCCTTACTGTGTAGAAGAGACTTGGTAAATGGAAGTTGTTGAAAAATATATTCAGCCAGTAAGTGGCACACTACAGGGAAACAGGGCTGGCAGCCCAGTTGCTGACTGCAGGAAGACTGAACATAAAAGGATGCCTGTGAGATACACAGCACAGAAATACCAGGACAGTTAAGGCTTTAAATCTCGCTTTATTTGTTTAATTTCTGCTTAAAGAATTGTTCATCATTGTAATGTAAGAGCTTCTTCAGCACTGCCATTTGAGAGGTTTGTTGGTATTTCTGAGTTGTCTTCCACCCTGAATTCTACTAAGGAAATTTGTTTTGATGTTCCCCTTATGGAAGAGAGGAAGGAAGGAAGGTAAATGCAAAAAGACATATTCATTTCACCAGAGGATGAAAAACTAAAATGAAAAGACAAAAAAAAATTGTTAAAAGTCTTGGTGAAATAGAAATTATTATTTTGAAAATCCCCCACGTCTTTAGCATCTCTAAACTCAGTAGTACATTTTATTTTACTCTTTCCTATTAGATCCTATTAGATAGATTGCAAATCCTTTAGGCTGGAAGCTGGAGTAACCCATTTGTGGTCTAAAGCAAGTTCTGGAGAAATTGCAGGTTCCTTGGGCAGCAACTTCCCTTCCTCACTGGAAATGCTATGACATAAAGGATTTGACTTCTGCTTCCAATTAGTCTGAAGGGAAATGTTTGATATATTTCACAAAATGTGGGAGTATTTTTAGATCAGAGACCTCCATCGTGGCAGCTGCCAGCACCTTTTGACAAAAAAAAATTGATTACATTTTGACATCTGACATCTAGACAGACAGAGAGGCAGCTGCAGTATCCAAACACAATTTTGAACTGATGTGACAGTTGTAGATAAGGGCATCAACAAAGATTTGTGAGTTGGTTCATATTCACTGAAACTATGAGTGTGGCAGAGGTCTGATGACACAAAGAGTTCTTTTCCTCCAGTTTCAAAGCACTCTGTTTTCTTTCCAGATTTTGCCAGCTAAAAACAAAAGGTTAGTGCATTATCCTAAACTTCTTTAGGCAGAAGGACCAGAACATTCAGTAGATATGCTTAATGCTAAAAGAGAATATATTCTGCCAGAGTGACAGCCAAAGAGAGGCAAGGCTGGTGCAGCTCCATGTCCCCACATCCAAGCATCAGGAAGGCTGAGTGTGCCTTCCCAAGGGCACAGATACACAGAGCACACCAGTACTCCCTTTATGTACATGAGGACCTGGCTGATGCACAGATCACAGACACACAAAGCACCCACATGAACACACACAGCACCCAACCCTTCATCCTGCTCTCCTCTCTGGATGAGCAGAATGGAAGTCCACTAATGAAAATTTAGAGATCTACGTCCATACAAGGTGGATCACTACAGCAGTGGACCCCAGACACTCAGCTTTCCCAGTGACTGCCCCTGGGTCCCACTCTTTCCAGTTGCTGGCACCCTCATGCACAAAAACCATCTTGGAGAGGGGCTGAACAGGGTGTCCCTTCCTCTGAAGCCCTAAATTGTGTTCCCACCTGACACTGTGCTCCTGTGCTCCTTCAGGCTGGTGCAGATGGGACTCAGGTGCTGATGGGTCTGTGATGGGTCTGGGGGAAGACAGGCCAAGATCTGATTTTCAGCCCTGCTCCTGCCCTTGTGTTCCTTTGTGGGTGTGCACACAGGCTTTCATCACATGACCCCACACTAAACACATTGAAAGTCATGAAATACAACTGTAAATTAACACATGTGAATATGGACTAAGTCTTGTCAATTTACGTTTCCAAAAAGGTTAATATTTTGCCACTTACAGAAATATCATTGTACCAGACATTGGCAGTGGGGCTACAGGGGAGGGGGCTCAGTGAGAAGTCATGTAATTAAAGAACATAATCAAGACATCTTAAGGTTAGCATGAAATTATCAAGTATTTTTGCCTAAACTCTTCCTCTTTTCACCACCTATTATCCTCCTTCCCTCCTAACAAGGTCATCTACAAAATTCTCTTTGTATCAACTAAAGAGAGATTTTTCGTGTGTTTTCTTTATTTTTAAGATGAGAAGTGTTCACAGGCTGATAAAAATAAATCTTCTTGTGCAATATATGTGATAATTTCAGAAGTTTTGTTATGAATAATATGTATATTTTGAAAAAAGGAGCCTGACGGGAGACCTTACTACTCGCTACAATTGCCTGAGAGAAGATTGTAGCCAGGTGGAGGTCACACTTCTCCTAGCTAACAAGTGACAGAACCAGAGGAAATGGTTTCAAGTTATGTCAGGGGAGGCTTAGATTAGATATTAGGAATTTTTTTCTCATGGGAAGGGTAGTAAAGCATTGGAACAGGCTACCCAGGGAAGTGATGGAGTCACCATCTCTGGAAGTGTTCAAAAAACATGTGGATGTGGCATTTGAGAGCATGGTTTAATGGTGAACATGGTGGTGATGCTGGGTTAATGATTAGACTTGATGATTTTAAAGGTCTTTTACAACCTTAATAATTCTATGATATTATAATTCTGTAATATTCAGTCCGTGTTCTTCATATCCTGGATCTCATTAAAGCTGAGGTGATCTCATTATTTATACCATATCTATAAGACTCATATGACCTATATGTACATCACATTTCATGCAGACATGATTTTTAGAGTGAGCATGAGGAGCATGCAGAAAGAGAGGTTTTAAAAAGGGCACTGACATCTCAATATTAAAGGGGTCACAGAAAGTTTTCTTCTATAGCTGTAATTCAATATTTTTGGGGTCTTTTTCCCTCTTGTTATTTGTAGCATATTTTTTTCTTTGCAAACAGACTTAGATAGGCTTTACTTAAGGACATTTGACAGCCTAAGATATGCCAGAGGCAGGGATCACTATTAGAAAGAGCATCATCTTGGAAATTTGAATATATTAGACAAGCCAAAGTAGGCAAAAAAGCAAATATACAGATATGGAGTGAGGGGGCAGGGTCAGGATGCAGCATGGGAGATGGCCTTTGAATCGTTAGGAAAAGAAAAGAGCAGGACACTCTAACAGCTGTGTGCTGGCTCATCCCTTCTTCCATTAGTCACTAACACTTTTGCAAAAGTCTCACAGTTAGACTGCTGTTGTTTTTAGATCTCCTGCAGTCTCCTGTCTTTCTATTACTACTCACCTCTTTTTCAGCTCACTTTCCTTCCAGCATGTTTTGTAAGTCACAGATCTGACTGCGATATGTAACTGCATATGAGGAGTGAGAGCTGGGCAGAGGAGCTATAAAAATCACGTGTTCATCTCCAGAAACTAGTTTGACTCAAGATTTTGAGGGCACACAAGATGACTGTAAACAAAATGTAGGACTTGGCAGATGTCACAGCTGCATTCATTCAGTTTGCTGCCAGTTGCATCAAAGGACAGTTCAGAAACAATAAGAAATTGTGATAGTCCAGTTCTCCTCAAGGAAGAGCACTCCTTCAGTTGCTGCATTTGCATTCCCACTTCATGTGTCTGTATCTTTCAGTATATCCCATTCTCCCTGCCCCAGTTTCTGATGTTACCCTTTTCCACAGCCAGCACTTAAGAAAAATACAGCACCATATATAATTTCATAATCTGTGCTTTAAGGTTTTTTGGGGGTTTTTGGTTTCTTTGGTTTGTTTTTTTTTCATCATATCACTCCCTAAAACCCAGTTGTCTGTGTACATATAGAAATAAACTAAAATGAAAAGCAATATTCTTCAGAAACTATTCTCCAAGCCAGTTGGATGATTTGTTTTGACTATGCTCTACATTCTTGATATAATATATATAAAAAAAAGTCAATAAAAATAAAGTAAAGGGCATGAAGTAGTTAACCCTGTATTACTTTTCAATTTTCTAAGGCTAGAGTGAGATTAACTGTAACACAATAGGTTTTTGGTTGTTTTGTTTTTTTTTTGGAGGGGGTGGTTTCAAATAGATGTGGAAGATTCCCTGCCCATGGCAGTGAGGTTGGAACTCGTTGATCTTAAGGTCCCTTCACATGCACATATAATGCATAACATTATATGAGTCTATTATTCCTTGTATTGATGATGTCACCAAACACTGCCCTTCAGTATACAAATAACCACTGTGGGTATTTACTGTTGTTTTGTGTTTATGTTCCAGATAAACTAAAGACTATTCTGGCAGGCACTTCATGTCTTCCAGCAGTCATATACTCTTGATTAATCACACGTAGTGGCCAAAGAGGATGTCAGATGAAGTAATTTCATACCAATCACTACCCATTATTTAAGGACACTTTGACATGATGCCTTATCTGTCCCATTAGAGCCTGCAGGGTGAGAGAAAGAAAGTTCATTCTGATATTTGTTGTGAGATCTGGTGGAAATCAGTGACACATAGAACAGGACCATAGAAATATAACATTAGCAGAGAATCTTGCATTTCCTCTTCATTACAAGTAATGTGAATTGATTAGGCTGCAGCAGGAAAAACATCTGGTTTTGCACTAATTATTATTCCTTCTTTCATGGCAGTGTGAAGGGTTCCCCTTCTGTGACAACCAGGTGAAGAATTTAGGTTTATCTGTTGGTTTCACTGATGGAAGGATGCTTAGCCTTAACACTTGAGGTCATCTGCAATCTGCACAAGGCTCTGACCTACAGGCACAGCCCCACCATGTGCAGTCCCCACAATCACCTGTCCCACACTGTTGCCTCAGTATCATGCAAATGCAACAAACCTTGGGTTCCCATAATGACCCTCTCATCCAACAGGGAGGGATTTTTAAGCCTCCCAATCTTCTGGTCAAAAGCCTTTCCTGCCCTTCCTCTCCCACCATTTCACAGCCTTCCTCTTTGCTGGGCACGTTAAATGATACTGGGTCAAATACTACAGGATCTCTCCATTTCACCTCCAAACTGATTATGGCTTCATTTCCTCCCTGAGTAGATCCTATTTCATGATGAAAAATATACAGACTCACCAAACTCTTAAGGTTGGAAGGGACCACAGTGGTCATCTAAATTCAGCATGCTTGGAACCACACATTTCATCAGCGAAGTGATCTGGTACAGAGAAAAAAAAGATAGAATAAGATGAAACAAGCACACAAGTAAAGGAGTGGAAACAGGGGCATGCAACTGAAAAGAATACAAGGAAAAAGTGATCATGTGGTTGGGCTGGCACTCAGAACAGCTCTCAGAATAGTTTACATGTGCCGATTTACAGCCATTTCAGGCCTGGATGCTATTGAGTAATCAACAAATGCCCATTGTCACTGAGGTGGTTCTTCAGAAAAAAGCTGACAGCAATCTGTGATGTGGGTGAGGTTTGATTTGTCAGCATGAGTTTGATTTTGGAAAAGCTAACAAAGCAGGCACCATGTGTCCTGGCAGGACTAAAGGAGATGGCCAGGTAGGAATTCATTCAACTTCCCATAAGGATAAGGAGAAATAGGAGAAAGGGAGTGAATAATCATTAGGTCTAATGTAACCAACTAATAACTTTTACTTGATATTAGGAATATAAAGGCAACTGGGAAAGTGTTGACTTCCTGTAGTGTCCCTTCCTTTGATCAGTGATGAAGATAGTGGTACCTTCAAGTTCTAAGCGATCAACCAATCCATCTGAATGGACAGTGTTTGTATCTATATGTATTTAGGTATATATATATATGTATATATGCATGTATGTATATATATATAGTATATCATATATACATATAAATATATAAGCACATACAGATAGATTTATTTTTTTTTTTCAGTTGTAGTTGGAGAAGGCAGGAATAATTTTTCCAGGAAGTATTCGTTGACTTCCTGTGTATATTGCATGAAATTAATTTGTTCATTTTCTGGGTGTCCCAAAGATTAAGCATGGGAATATATGTTTCTTATTTTCACCACTGCAAACTTTGAACAAAAGGTTTGCTTGATTGCTGGCTAGATTTTTGTGTCAAATCCTAAAGGAACTATTAACCACTCAGCTTTTGCAGGAGTTGTTGGAATTTATGGGATCTGGTTTGCTACCCACAGATCATGAGTAATTTGTGTCAAAAAGGAACATATTTAAGGAGAGCTTGAGTGGAACTAGCAGTGATGTGTCTGGCATTTTGTAATCCTACCATTGGCTAAACCCTCTGACAATGTATCACAAGTTTAATCATATTAAAGCAGAAAATGTCAGGAAATACTGAGACGGCTTAGCTGATGAATGGCGGAATGATGGGGAAAAGGAGAGGGGTTTTCACTTTCTAGTGGTTTTTCATGACTGTATGAACTAGAAATTCTCACAAAATTTGCCCTTATCACCTGAAATAAACCCAATGTATTGAGTATGAGTTCTGCAGATAAAACTAATGTCAGGATGCAGAATCTGGTCATTCAGTTTCCTGCTTAGAATCATAAAATGGATTGGGTTGCAAGAAGCCTTAAAGATCATCTAGTTCCAGATCCTTATGATGGGCAGGGACACCTTTTACTAGACCAGGTTGCTCAGGTCTCCTTCCAGCCTAGCTTGGAACATTTCCAAGCTTGGGGAATCCACAACTCCTCTGGGCAGCCTGTGCCATTGTCTCACCACTCTCATAGTCAAGAATTTCTTCCTAATATCTAAACTAAACCTACTCTTTTTCAGTTCGAAGCCATTTCCCCTTGTCCTGAGAGGATGTTTGGTCTTCCAAGGGTCTTTCTTCTCTGCTAGGTAAATGAACAACACTGATAATCCAGTATGCAAATACTGGATGTTCCAGGACTCTGTGCTTGGGACAAGGTTTGCTGATGCAGTGACACAGGAACAAAAAACACTGTCAAGCCTGAGGTTTGAGTGCTGGCTCTTGGTATAGTGAGTCAAACACCAGTATATGCTCTTCTTTTTCACCTTGGAAGGAAAACTACTTCATCTGGTCAGGAATCAATACAGAATGACACATTCCTGCCTTAATTTCTGGACCATTTTTTGTACCTCGTGATGCAAAACAAGGAGGATCAGAAATTAAAAGGTCTGTGGACACCACTGGTGTCACTGGTCCCCTGTATGGACACATATTTAGGTTTCCTTCCCAGTGGAAACCCAGGCACAGAGGATTTTGTGGATGTTGTGATTGGAAGAAATTGTCTGGAGCATTCATTCAGATCTGGGATTAGGATGCTCACCTGGTTATGGGGACCAGATAGAGCATAAGGATAGCATTTGAAAATTACCACATGTAAATTTACAACTCCTATAAAATGACTGTGAAAAACAGTTTTACTATGATGGTGGTGTGGGAAGCTCTGCAGTCTCATCTGGCAGCATTCAAAAAAACATTCAGAAGCTTTCCTTGCACCTATACTGCTGTTTCAAGCACAGTTTTCATGAGTGACAGAAATGAGGAATTGCTGGGAACCCCAGTTTCCAGAGGGTGAATCAGTGCAAGTAGCTCACCAGTGAGCAGCAAGAGTCTGAGCCACTGACAGTGAACAGAATTGCATCAGCTGGGCAAAGTCCAGCTCCTGACTGGCCCCTATTTTCATACAGGTCTATGTATTAAGAATGAACTGTTGTGACCCTCTATTTCCATCTTTCTATAACGCAGATGTTAATGAAACAGCATTTTTTTCCACTGAGTCTATAATACCTAGTTAAAATAAAATAAATATGTAAAATGGGAAAAGAAATCCAATCTTGATTTAAGACTTCAAGTCAGGGAAATCCTCCTTGCCCTAACATGATCTTTTCCCTGTTAGCTCTTGTAATTTCAGCTTCCAGCTCACCCACCCACCCATTTATTTCACTTTGTAAATGTTCACTTAGTAGTAGACTGCTCATGGCTGAAGTGTAGAGTTCAGGCTTTTGAAATATTTGCCTATAATTCAAGTTTCCTAAACATCAATGAAATTTCAGTTATTTTTAAGCCTTTTGTGATTGGCCATTTTTCTCATACATGGACACCAAATCAATTCCAGAATGATCTCACTACTATTTCTCCACTCCTACTTGATGTTTTTCAGTTAATGTATTTTGGGTTCAAGTCAGTTCCATTTGCTACCACAATAATTTGAATTCTTGATTCAGCTAGCTACTTCCATAATTAATAAGTTGTTTCTAATACTTCATTCCAAGATCTTGTTCATCAGCTTTCAAATTTGCAAGTGTTCTGCAACATATTGTACAGCTTCACTCTCACTCCAAGTGGTCCATCTTAGTTTTAGACATTTGTCAAATGTTCATCATTGACATTTTTTACCTAAAATAATAGGATGCTACCACTAGGTCCCCATAGAGCTTCAACATTAATAATTATTCCCTGAAACTGCTATACCTTTGAAACAGGCATAGCACTTCAAATACTATCATAGAATCATGGAATGACACCAACAACAAAAAAGCCCACTTAATATTTTCATGTTGTTTGAATTAAGACATTATAAATTCTGTTACAAACCTTCCTGAAATCAGTAAAGGGATGCAAGGGGGCAGAAGCCAAACAACACAAGAAGAGGTCTCAAAAATTTGGCACAGAGATCCAGTATGCTGGGAATATTCAAGGTCACAAAGTTTTAAAAGCACCATGAAAAGGTGTAGTTCATTACCTGACTGTTTCACAAATTCAGCCACCTGAATAAGGTTTCATCTGGCAGCTGCTGCTCTCAACAGAAGTAGGAATTAATATGGAAAGCACCTGTTACAACACTGTTGCCTTATGGAGCATCGATTGAGAATCTAAATCTAAAGACTTAAATCTCTCCACTCTAATTCAGGACCTAAATGGTTTCCTTTTTCTTTAATGTGATTACTGTTGTGTTTTATTCTAGGGAAACACAGTGGAAAAAAGACATTTATTAAATATGGCAAAATTCACCCTTTACAAAGTAATAATGATAGAAATTTACAGGTCACAAAAGAAACAGTGCTTTGTTTCATTTAAAGCTCTGAATGCAGTTATATGGCAAGGAGTAAATCTCTGTCTCCAAAGTCTTGGCCCCATGCTTCGACCACATGAAGCTCTGAGGTGAAAGTCTAAAGCCAGGATGAATAATACGAGGTTCATAAAAGTGTTCAAATAATGAAGCAATGTGAACCACTCTGCAAATTTCCTTATGGAAAATGCTCAGTTATGCGAGTTCCTTCTGAAAAGACACTTCATTATGAGGGGGACAACAAGATACATCCAGGGATTTATGGAACTGTCACTCTTCATTTTCCATATGCTGCCTGAAAATTAGGATGATCAACACATTATGCAGGAAGATAAAAATATATACAGAAAAACAATGAGCCAAAGACTTATCTGGTTTGGTCTTTTCTTTTTTCTTTTTTTTTTTTTTTCTTGTTTTGTTTTGGTGTTTTTTTGCGTTTTTTTGTTTGTTGGTTAGTTGTTTTTGTTTGTTTGTTTTGGAGGGTTTTTTGTAATCTTCTCTTAAGGGATTCACAATCTGTCCTGATTTTCATTTGGTTCATAGAAATTGCATTTATTATCTCACCAATAAAATGTGAGAAGATTCTTTATTACTGGCCATGAATAAATTTGGAATGGGAATTGGATATTTTCTAACTATCACAGCTGTGAGGTCCTAAAAAGCTTTTCAGCAGGACAGGTGAGGATAAAAAGCTCTCTTGCATCTTAAAATGGATATTTATCAGTGCAATGAAAGGATTAGATATTGTGGCTGTCTGTGATAGCATTTAGATTGGTTTTGGTAATCCAGGAGGTTTCTTTTTTGTCTCTGTTCTGTTAGAGTCATCTAAAACATTTGTAAAACATATCTACAAGTCATAGAAACTATTTTCCTTACATATATTTTCAATTATAACTGACAAAATGGAAAAAAAAAAAAGTCTCTATATTAAATGGAACATTTATATTTTAATATTGTTAGGTACTGTTATTTTTTTAATCTTTTCCAAAAGAGTTTAATAACTAATTTAACCATATTTTCTTTATTTATGGAGACGATTTAGTTACTCTTCTTCTCTTGAATGTGAGTTCTAGCAATTCTGGACTTATTTGTATCTCTATTTTACTATTCCTTCAGTACAATTTTCTGACGAAGCAAATTATGTTCCAATGAAGCCATAACAGTCCATAAAATCAAAAGTACAAATCTTCTTGGAAAATATTTCTATATAATTTTTCTAGATTTATTTCCCATTGGCCTGAATTACAAGGATGATTAGAATTTCTGTCTCTTGAACAAACATGAAGCAAAACCTCTTCAGGCTGCGTAGATTTTTTACAAGTGATTAAGTTGTCATTGAACAGATATTTTTAAAGACCATTTATTCCACTCTCTTACATGGTTAAGAATTGCTGAACTTGGTGAAATCTATTCAGTCAGGCTCACTATATTATTGTACTGAACTAGAATTAAGCATTTTTTTGCCTCTAGGTTCTGCATAGCAAATAGACTGTTTAAAGTGGTACTTAAACTCATTAGAAAATCATAGAAAATAGGCACATTTTTGCTAAACTATAAAGAGACCTACTGTCCCTTCAGTATTCTGTACACAGTTATGTTCAACTCTTAATTAAAAACTCCCAACCTCAGAAAAACCTTGCAACCATTATAGGCAATACTTTCCTGTGTTCCCACTGACAGACTATCTTGATTAATATCCACCATTAATGTCTCTTCTTGTATTTTAATCCATTGTTTCTTCTCCTGTCTGTGGTAGATACAAGAACTTACTTATTCCCCCTCTATTTTTCAGTGATGTTTTCAATCACTGAAGATTTTTCCCCTTTGATTTAATTATTTCCTTACAGTGAATTCCTCAAAATACCATATTTGCTTATACACCTCAAAATACTTTTGCTTTTCTCTTATGATAAAGTTCACCTCTTCTGTATTCAAAAATACAGCAGTCACAACTAAATTTAGTCTTAACTATTTTAAAATAAAATAATACAATCTGAATAAAAAGAATATATCCAACAAATCACTATTTTAATATTTCACTGAATTGATATTTCAGAATGTAATTTCTTCGAAAGCAAACTTTTTTGGAGGAAATTGATTTTGAACCTATCCCTGAGTCCCAATTTTCATTCATTTCTCTGTGTTCACATATGTCTTGATATGAAGTTCAGAAATTGGTACTCTGATGAGTTTAAACACATCTCTCAACATTTCAGACACTAGGAAGCAAGAACCTTTTCCCTTGTCAGTCAGTACAGTCACAAAGAGCTGAAAAAGCATTAAAAGGACCTAAAGATATGAAAACACATGCAACAAGTTTATTGTGAAGTTATCATGAATACGTTCATATATTCAACTGAATATTTTAGGGATATTTTTAACCTGTGATCAGAGATCTGTCATTCAGAGTCTGACTCCTGTTTTGAGACACAGTGCTGCCATTGTCACTGCCACTCACACATCCCTGACTCTGGTTTTGTATCAAATTGTCAGTTTTTCTCCATGATAACCACTGCGTGACATGGCACTACAGGACACGGCAGCACAGTTTAAGTCAGACTCAAGAACTTCTCGGCAGAAAAGAAAGCCACTTATAGTTCAAGAGGAAACAATTCCAGATTTTACATGTATGGCAGATATAACTTTTTATGACTAATCTGATATGTATACCAGAACATTAATTAGATTATATTAAAATATTTTCCTTTAAAAGGTTTTAAGAGTTTTTTCTCCTGACTCTGAGTAGGTGCTTAAGATGATACATTTAAATATGAATTTGAACTCTTCCACTGAGCAGCACCATTAAGCAATAATGTTAAGATATCATTCACTGGCCACTGATTTTCCCCAAAAGTAGGTCAAATATTTCAGCATACAACAAAAGAGAATCAAAACCTTTACAGAGAAGACATTGATTTACACCCTTACCTCTCTCACTATATAAATAGACGTAGATCTTCTTATAGGTATATATTATATGTTTAAATATTGAATATATTCTTTCTCTATTACATGTGTAAATGATCTAATGAAAGTATTTACACGGAAAATATTTGTGGCAATGAGCTCTGGGATGGATGTTGCATTCATATAACTTATGTAAATAATGAAAGATAATTTTAATATTTTTTTTTTTTAGGTTCCACAAAATAATGTCAAAACCTGAACTCTCCTATTCCTTAAATGACTCATCTCTCAAAATTTAAATCTTTAAACAAACAGTAGTGATTAAGAATTTATAATTTAGCTAGCAGTGTTGGTAATGATTTCAGAGACAGAGAAGAGTCTAGCATTCATCAGTAGTTGTTTTGAAGAAATAACTAGATAAAATCTTTTATTGAATGAGTAAGACAGTAAAAAACTGTCTTGTTGATCACAAGCTGCACTGTGAAAAACAATTAACAAAATGAACTGGATACATCTGGTCAAAGAAGCTTCTGAAGTCAGGACTATGGTGATGGTCCCCTCCCCCAGGTATGGAAACACTTGACCTGATGGTGAACATCTTTGGTAGATTAACACACTTGGACATGACTGTGTCTGAAATGGGGGACAGAGACAGATCCTGGTCTCTTCTCACAGAAACCATCCCTGCAGCTGCTCCTCTAGCAAAACCTTGCCATGTAAACCCAATACATGGAAATGAAAAAGGTGTGACCTTTGACAAACAGATTTGTGAGTCAGGTCTGAGAGCAGTGTTATGACTGAGTGACGCTGTATCTAAAGTAATGAGACCCAAGTAGTCATTTAAAGTCCTACTATCCCAAGTCAGCAAATAGCACTGCCATGTTCTTCAGTCCACTGGAGACATCCCCATTAGAGGCCCTGGATAGCTGTCAGAGTGAAAAGGGTAACCATGCAGAGCATCTCTACCGAGGATAATGCTTTATTTACTAGAAATGGATAGTAAAAAGAGAATAGCTATGGATGAGAAACTGGGACGTAGCTCCCTGGTAGCATGACTACGCTATAGGAATAGTTTGAGTAGCTGTGCACTAATGAGTTGTGCAGAGGGGCCTTCTGGGATATGCTTAGATCAGGGAAAGTAAATAGGACACAAAGTCACTTATTCCTAACCTCCAGAACTACCTTCCACGAGCAAGGATCTTTATCAGTCCCACAGTGATGGCAGAGGTTTAGTCAGTCTCTGATTTCATAAGAAGGGTGAGCTGATACCTTCCCCATTCCTAATCCCTCTCACCAAGATTATACAGCAAGAGGTCCTTTTACTGCAGGGTCCTGTCTTCAAAAATAGCCACGAGAGTGATTAGGAAAAATGCTAGGAAATACCAAAACCAAACATGACAAACATATATTGACTTGGCTGTCTTTATAAAGCAGTTTTATTTCCTCTCCTTGGGCATGATGTACTGTCATTTGCTATTTTTGTTCACACTGTCTGGACCAAAAAGGTAAGCAGGATCTGTAATGTATATGAACCTTTAATTTATTAAGCAACCTCACAAGTCAAACTCTGTTTATATTAGGGTTACTCCTTTCACATCTTAGGATTTATACTCTATTCAGTCAGCTGCAGAACATGGTCTTCAATGTGAATTTTTTTCAGTCTTTCAAATACTTTGTCTTTCAACATTTATGATTCTTTGTCTTTCAACATTTATGATTCATTTATGCCTCTTTTTTTTTTTTTTTTTTTACTCCACAGTTGATAAAAAAGAAACCCAGTGTCCACCACCAGGTATATGCATTCAATATTCCTTCAATCTCATATGCATTTGAAATATGTATAGGTGTGTACGGATAGTAACAAGTTTACCTGTCTGAGACACTGTACCAGAAGTTGATAAACAGAGCAAGAACAATGTAATCCCTTAAATTTTTGTCATAAATCAAACCTTAGATGCAGGATTGCTTCCCCTGATTTCAATAATATGATTATGTTTTCAATCCTCACACATGGGCTCAAAGTGAAGAAAAATGATGTTTCATTTTACCAGATGTTTCATTTACACCATGTAGACTCTTGTTCCCGTATTCTTACATGACTAGAATCTCCTTATCTCCCAACTCAGTATCACCAAGTGCCATAGTTCTCATATGAAGGATTGTAAACCAGGGCACATAAGACAACTAATGAAATGGAAGATAACAAATGTGCTTTGTGTACATCAGAACAAGCATTGCCACCAGGTCAAGGGAGAGGATCCTGCCCCTTTACTATGCCTTAGTGAGGCACATCTGGAGTGCTGTGTTCAGTTCTGGGCTCCTCAGTACAAGAAAGGCATGGAGTGTGTCCAGTGGAGGCTATAGGGATGATTAAGGCACTGGAGCATCTCTCTTGTGAGGAAAGGCTGAGGGATTTGGGCCAGTTCAGCCTCAAGAAGAGACTCATCCATGTCTGTCAATATCTGCAGTGAGACTGCCAAGGGGATGGACCAAGCTCTGTTAGATGGTGCTGAGCAAAAGGACGAGAGGCAATGAGCAGAAACTGAGTTACAAGAAGTTTCATCTGAATATGAGGAAGAACTTCTTTATGGGTGACCAAGCACTGGAACAGGTTGCCCAGAGAGGGTGGGAAGTTTCTCCCATTGGTGATATTACAGAACCATCTGGACACAATCCTGTACAATGTGCTCTGGGATGACCCTGCCTGAACAGGGAGATTGGACCAGATGATCCTCTGTGGTCCTTTCTAACCTGACCCATTCTGTGATTCTGTGAAAAAGAAAGGGTTAAATTATCTCATGGAGTAATTACATGGCAGTCAATGAAACCACAAAAGAAGGAAGAAATCTTGTCCTCATGGGGCAGAAGGGCCACAGCCTTTAATGATTGTGCAAGCCAGGCTTATGGAACAATTTCATTGCTCAGTGGGTGAATTTCACCTAGAGAAAAAAATTCAATTTACTATGCATCCTGTGCATGACACTGCTTTGCATTTTTAATTTTCGCATTGCTAATTCTTTAAAATGAGAAACTTTCTTAAGTGTAGGTTATTGATTAAAAAATCTACTTTGTGGGTGGTTCAGCACAGAGAACAGATATGTTAACACCCTATTCCACTTAACATGGGAATGGTGTATGATTGGGATTTATGTTACAAAGATGACTTCTGCTGATTTTCTGCTTAGAGGATAAATCTGGTCTAATAATGCCAAATGAAATGTAATCCATGCAGAGAAAAATAGGAACACACAGATTGGGGAAGAGGAGAGGAAAGCTTTTGTTATATAAATGGAAAGTGGAAACCATCCAATAACTTTATGAGACAGCACACAACAGAGGACTTACCTATGCTAACTTTATCCATCTAAAAGTTTAGTGTCTTTTTGGAGAGAACTAGAGCCAGCTGAAGAGAGCTCTACAGAATGATAGGTCTGATGCTGAGATATACTTCTTATATGGCTGGAATATATATAATCACCTAGAAGTTCCTTTTATCTCGTTCATTACAGAAATACTGAAATGATCAGGTAAATAATATATATAAAGAAATTTTTTTTTTCTCTATATGTGTTGCTAAATAGGAATTATTCTCTGCCTTTGAGGTATATTTACTCTGACAAGCCATCTTAATACTGCTTAGCATTTGGCACCATGTTTCCTCTGGACCCCATGACCGCCTCTTTGGAGTAAAAAAGAAACATAATTGTTTTTCTGACTTTCCCCCCCACCCAGTTCAAAGTATCATAAATGATGTGATAGCTGTATAGCAACCCCTCGCAGTGATGTTTTCACACCATAAAGCTGACAGTGTGTTACAGTCCCTTGGGCATAGCAGATGGTAGTGTTTGAGAGTGCACATCCTGGTGGAGCAGTCTCAGATGCTGTGTAGCATGTAAAGAGCCAAACCTGGTACATTATTCTCCCAGTGACCTTTTGGGATTTGTCTCTGTTCCTGATACACTCTAAACAAACTGAGCAGTCTTTGGGAAAGTATTAGCTGGCACATGATATTATTTCAGGATAAACACAATCCAGAGCCTAAGCCTACACCCTGGTCCTGTTTTAGTTACCAATATGCAGGCAGCCCCAGATGGCTGAAGTTAAGTAGAGCCATTCAGACTCATAACAACAACACTGAAAACTGTAATTGCTCAGCAGACATACCCAAAAATGAAAAGCAAACACTCACAGTTCTTCCCTTTTGTTTATTATTGGAGAAATGCAGAAAAAAATACACAAAAAGTAACTCTAGATTTTCAAATGTAATTTTCAATTTTAAAATCTTCTAAAACTGATTATTTTAGTTCTAACTTTGGGTCTTTTCTTGTGTGAGGGTTTTTGTTGTTGTTGTTGTTGTTTGTTTGTTTTATTTTGTTTTTGTTTTTTGTTTTTTGTTTTTTGTTTTTTGTTTTTTTTTAATGCAACAGACTGTGGGGTTTTTTATTGTTATTTCTTCAGACAAAACTATTCCTTACAGTTTAATCAAACTCAGACTCAAGTACTTGTGTACAGAATTCTATTAGACATTAGAAGTTTGATTCCATTTCCTAGGCATATGTCTTTTGTACCAGATTCACAGTTTTTCTGGTCAAACATCCCCATCTACTTTAGGTAAGTCACACCCTAAGCTTTCCCAGCTTCATTGAACTAGCTCTCCAATGAGTGTGGTGGGATGCCCGGCAACCAGTTCGTCCATAGACATAAAGATTCTATTAGACAGTCAAGGCATGCTTTGCAATATATATATATATATATATATATATATATATAGTATCAGAATTTAATTTGCAGAGTGGAACAAAAAAAAAAAAAAGAATGTAACAAATGTAAAGAACACAGTATTTTTGATCAATGTTCTTTTTACTTCTGAGGATGCTACTGGTTTTGTTCAGTTCCTGCTGAGCTGGTCTAAACCATGTTCCTCCATGACAATAAAACCATCTCATTGAGAAAGGCACCTGGTGGCTGACAGTGCTGAGGGAGAGGAAAGTTAATGCTGTACCTGAGTTATCCAGCTTATACTGATCAATGTGCCTTTATGGCAAATTTACAAAAGGGAATTGCACAGAGATGACCTGCATCAGATGAAAATTCCCCTGATTCCTTCTGGCCTTGTGAGACGTACTTGACAGATAACTTCAAGCTTAGGGTGACAAATTCACTGCATTTATTTTATTGAGAAATATTGTGAAGGTATTTGCAAACAGTGTTTGATACCTGGGATCTCAGCTGCCAGAAGGCCTTAAAATTGATTCTGGCTTTATTCAGAGACTTTGCACCTAATCCCAACACTTGGGTAAGATAAACGGAAAGTAATGACAAATCTCAGGAAAGCAATTCAGTGGCTGCTGGTTGGGGTTTCTTGCCTTTAAAGTGTTTCTGGTTGGTTTGATTTTCAACAGGCCACTCAGGACCTCAAGTAATTAAGAAATACTCAGCCACTAATGTTTCAATTCTGCTGAGCTTCCTCAGAGCTGTGGTTTCCTGGCTCAGTAAGTAGCTACACTCTTAAATACAGGAAAATGTCAGTCTCAAAATATGTCCTTACTGTTTTCCCATGGTTTTAGCAGAAAAACATTTACAGTTTCAGATGACACTGATGCAGATGATCGAGTGGTTATCACTGCTTCTGTTTTCACAGCTCCATGTTTTTTAATAACAGTAGTGGGTTTCTTTTCCCAAAATGCTCCAGCTCTGAGCAGCAATAAAAATGAGGTCTGTTTACTAACACAAAGCATTTCATTTCTTCATGGTGTCATGAATACAAACCAAACACAGAACATTACACAACTGGTGACACTTAAATGTAAGTCAATTATGCAGGTTTAATGTATTATACACACAGCATCTGTACATGCAACAGCATGAGAGTGAAAAACGCTTAAATAATTAAGTTAATGGGAAAGCATTGGGTAATCAAAGGGCACTGAGGAGAATAAATGGAATTTCTTTAGTGAGAGGGTTTATAGATTTGTGAAACAGGGGAGGATGGCACTTTGTAGCAAAGCTATGGCCTACATCTCTGCTCACAAGTAGCCAGTTGAGAACTTTCTCATCTTGATCTTTCATTCTGAAATTGCTTTCAAGTTTTTTGTGGACTTGATTATGGTTTTTCACTACAGTAGTAATGTCCCTGGTTTATACTAGAACCAAAGACAAAAAGACACAGAACCAAATTGGGATGGAAGGAAAAATGGTCTAAAGTTCATTACAGATTGGCAAGAATGTAAATGGAAAAGAAATTTTCTGGAAACTGGTAGTTCCCTTCTGCAGTTAAGACCATAAAACTGTGAGTATTTATGTTTCTTCTAATATAACCATCAATAGAATAGTTGATAATGATGCTATAAAAATGTACGGATCTGCTTTGCAAAGTAAGTATAAGAAGGTGGCCTTTTTGTAGTAGCAGACTGCTCCCTTCTGGGAAGGCAAAATCCTATCTGTTAATTGGGTGTTAAACATAACTGTACCTGGCATATAGCACTCCACCCAACTCAGACTGCTTTACAAACATCAAGGCAAAATTTACATGTGGTCAGACAGCTGCTGTGAGTCCTATATACTATTTACATCGTGCTTATGTCTTCATGGCACTCGTCCTGAGTGCAGTTTAACATGGAGAAAATCTTCTGTACAAAGATGTTATATGACTTGCTTGTATTTTAGTCAGGAGAATAAACAGTGTGTTTAAGGTTGCCCAGGGGTTATTTTCATAAGTAAATGAAAGAGAAATAGTCCTCATCCCAAGGTCTTTCATGAAATTGGTGGAAAGTTGACAAGGAGAAAGAGAAACTCACTTTATCTCTCCTCTTTTTTTTTTTTTTTTTGCTCCCATAGTATATAATGAGACAGATCTCTACATTAATAGAGTTTTGTAATTTCTCCTTCTATCTTTCTAATAATCCTAGAATGAATTTCACTTGGTCTAAATTGAGTCCATTTAAGCACTTTAGTACTAGCTCCATATTAATCTGATCTCCTGAGATACTCAAAAAGTGACTGTCTTCTAAGGACACTGTATCATTCTTTAATGAGAAAAGAAATTAAGTATATCACAGCTATGTCAGGAACCTTTGTTATTTGACTTACAACCTTGCTCCAATTTAGATAAGTTTAGATAAAGAAACCTGCTTTCACAGTAACCACTGCCATAACCTTGCTCAAATATGTGGTTACTTTTCCTTCTATGCTAACACAAATTCAACTAAAATAAATATGCAATTTTTCCACTAGTTTAAAAAAAATTCTATCATTTATTTAACAGGATAGAATAATATACATGCAAGACTGATCAAACACAGTACATGGTTTGAGGATTTTTTTTTTCTCCTCTGCTGAAATATCATCAGTTTCCATGAAACTCTGTGAAACAAAAATATGCACTAAAATATAAAGACATAATATGCTGTATAGTACCATTTAGATATAAAAAGTAATAAAGATAGGGGCAACTGCAGTTCATGTCCATTCACGTTGACAGAAAAACTGTGTTAACTTATATCTTCCTTTACAAGGCTCATTTGGTTCAACATTGCCTTCTTTGGCCACAAAAAGTGCAGAGAAAATTAATCAGAGAAGCAGAGATTGTTTAGAAGGAGATGCTACTAAAGTATCCAAAATTAAAAGTTATTAAGTGTTGAGCACTATGTACAGCACTATGGTTTAACTGTGTTCCTCGTGAAATCAGGACCAGCTTCAGTGAAGTAATGTGGAAAATGTTCGAAACTGTTTTGCTTGCATGTTTATTGAAAGAAAAAAAAAAAAAAAAGGGGAAAAAAGGCAACAATAAACCAAAAAGCTAAAACCCCCAAAAAAATCCACAGAAAATATGATAAGGTACTATGATGATTTCATTTATCTGAATTCAAGTCACTCAGGAGAAGTTGTTGAAATCATTGCAGAGAGAACAAGAAAGCCTTTGATTCAGACTACATAGGTGCCATTATATATGTTACAGAGCCTACAGTGTTTTTCTTCATTCACAGCTTGTCTCCACATCCTCTGGAAACAGTGGAATGACTTTAAAGGTCTTTAGTAAATTAAACACCCTTAATTCATACTCTTATTTGGCAGCAGTACCAACTGTCATGGAACAACCTGTGTCCCTCCTGTTGTTAACACCTGTTGAACACTATTTCTCTCTAGAATCATGTACATTCATCCAAAGTGTTTATCAGGAATCGTTTCTAGAGTGAGCTAAGCCCCAAGTGCTGGTTGGTATTTGATTGGGACACTTGTTATTGGAGAAAGTCAAGCTCTGAATAGGGCAACTCTATGAACACCCATGACTGTGTTTCAGTGCCAAGGAACACTTCCTGTGCTCGCCCTAAGCTCAGCTGTAGCCTTGTCTTTTATGTGTTAAGAAACTTGAACCTTCTTTGAGAGTGGGCTAGCTATTGTACCTGAAATCAGAAATATCCTGATGAAAGGACTTCCTGCTGTAAACAATTTCGGATAACACACATACACAGTTATATTTGAGTTGGGCATGACTACAGTTTCAGGAAAAATAAAAATTCAAGGTATTTAGTAATGGACAGGGAACAGATCTCGTTTACTCTGTCAGTCTGTTTGAATGTCAGTAGAGTAAGGGCACTGAACAATATCATTTGAATATGAATCCTACTTGTTACTGAGCTTCAGTTGTTCCTGAATATATGACAGATGGACATAGTGAGTGGTTCATTCAACACCATTGTGTCCCTCAAAATTACCCAGAAGAACAAGAATTGCTTTGTTCACTCTCATGATACTCATCTGGGCAGTAATTTTAAGAATTCAGAGAGTGAATCTGCACTATTTATTATTCCTTTGATGGAGTCTGGAGAACAACAGACTCATTTGTAGTTAAGAGAAGATATCTTTCTTTCCTCTGACAACACCGATGGATGACGATAACTTCAAAACATTTTCTTTCATTTAATATATAAGAAGATCTTAAATTTTTAAATTCTTGTCCTTTGCTTTTCACTGTTCCCTAAGTATTTCCTCAAACACAAGATCCCATGCTCCCAAGCATTCACTTTTCATCATGTTTTTCTCTTTTTCTTTGGGATGATGTGCATGGAGAAGTGCCCTTGATGACTTTAATGACAATACTATTAAAAATCTACCTCAAAAACAAACTGAGCCCTGACAAATCAAATATACCTCAAATGAAGACAAAACATAGGTTTTGAACAATGTCCAATTCAGAATATCAAATCAAGCCTGAATTCAAAGATATGTGAGAATCAACTACTCACAACCTCCCATGAGTAGATCAAATCCCAGTCAATTCCTGAACAGAAGATGGTTAACTTCCCTAAACTGCCTTCGCTCCAATTTTACTCACAAACATCATGTCAGGAGCTGGACTTTGATTGTCCTTCAAGATCCCTTCTAACTCAAGATATTATATGATTCCAGTATCATAGAATCATAACAAGGCTTCGGTCGGAGAAGCCTTCAAGATCATCTGGTTCCAAGTCCCCTGCCATGGGCAGAAACACCTCCCACTAAGCCACCTTGCTCAGAGCCCCAAACAGCCTGGCCTGGAACACTTACAGGGATAGAGTATCTATGGTTTCTCTGGGCAAACTGTTCCAGTGCCTCACCACCCTCACAGTCAAGAATTTCTTCCTAATATCTAGTCTAGACCTACTCTCTTTTCATTTGAAGCCATTCCCCCTTGTCCTATCATTACATGCCCTTTTAAAAAATTTCTCTCCATTTTTCCTGTAGGCTTGCTTTAGGTGCTGTAAGGCCACAATTAGTTCACAGTGAAGTCTTCTATTTTCCAGGCTGAGCCAACCCTAATCTCACAATCCTTCCTCATAAGAGAGGTAATCAATCCCTTTAATCACCTTGGTGTCATCCTCCGGACTGGTTCCAACAGGCCCATGTCCTTCCTATGCTGGGAACCCCAGAGCTGGATGCAGCACTGCAGGTGAGGTCTCACCACAGCAGAGTAGAGGGGCAGAATCACTTCCCTTGACCTCTTTAGTTAGTTCAGATTTTCTGCCTGGTTGTGTCTTCTCCCAGCCTCTTGTTTTCTCCCAGACAATCCACTGGGGGCAAAGTGAGAAACAGAGAAGGCCTTACTTACCAGTTTTTTGGCTATGAGTGTAACACACAGCTCTGTACCAGCTGCTGCCTCAGTCAGATGCAGGTCAAGGATGCTTGAAAGGCCAAGACATCATCTGAATAACTCATATTCAAAGATGCATCATGCAAAATTAAACACTATGAAATACAGTGAAATAAACATTTCCCCTTAAAATAAAGCTTTTTCTTGATCCCCTAGATCTCTCTTTTTGTTTTTGAATGGACTACGTATTCCTATATGTAGGATAGAGTGAATGAGAAAACTTACACTGCAGCAGCACAATTAGATTAGTGTGGAAGTAGTGTGAATGCTAAGATGGCAATTCAATCAGCAAAGAAACTTTAAGAAAAAGATAACAGCAACAAGAAACTAAAATATCCATACCCCAAAAGGTATCTGCATCTGCCAAATGCAATTTTTGCTGAAGTAGTTACAAATAAGATGGTCCTGCTTGGTGTGACACCATCTGTTGAATTTCCCTTGCTTATGTATTAGTAAAGAGTAAGTGGCAACTTTACATAATTTAAAACAAAACACTCAAGTGGCAAAACAACTTCTCAATTACAGTCATGAAAAGGATCAGGTGGGCTCTTATTCTATGGACCATTGCCTAGCTGATTTCACATATGGGAAGAGACTTAATTAACCTTTGATACAGCCAGTGTTTACACAGGCTTTAACACATGAGGAAAACAGTTTTCCAATCACCTCTTCCTTAGTTGCTGGTTAGTGGAAGTACTGATTTTTATGTGTGTCGGGGGTTTCTGTTTGTCATGGAGGAAGGAAGAACAGTTAAGTGTAATTTCAAGAAATAACGTGTTTCACAGTATTTGGGAATATTGGGATTTTCCTTACTTCTAGTGTTTTATATGCCCAGAGGAGAAAACAAGGAAAAATCTCCTTGCTTCTCCTGCTACTCTGACTGAATTTTTTCTCCCAATTATTTATGAATTTCAAATGATGGTAATTCTCATGGACCTACATTTTCAAAAGACTTAGCTGAAAGGTAATTTATGAAAGAAAGCACAATGTAAAGATTTCATGTTGGTTAGAAGAAGAAACAGGGAGAGACTGATGGATGGGGTCTGAAGCATCTTTCCCAAGGAATACGATCCACATTCATGTTTGTTCAGGAAACTTAGAAATAGAGGATTTGGGGTCCAGAAAGCAGGAGACTGGCAGGCATTGGATAGGAAAGTCTGAAGATCCTTCAGTTATTTGCGATGGGCTGAAATATTGCCACTTCAAGAAGTAAGAGCACAGCACTAACAGGGCACTTCTGCTGATATATCTTTTAGCTTCAATAAGGATCAGGTCATGCATAAGTTACCACCTTTTCAAGGAAGGAGCAATTGTATTTGATGAAGCTTTCCCTGAGCACAACTCTCGGTCTGAGCTTGTTCCTCAGTGCAAAAAGCTCAGAACACACAATGAGTTTAACCCAGAGAGATGCAGTTGTGAGTGCCATGGCATAACCACATGGGTTACAAAGCAAATTTGCAGAGATAAGTAGTGTGATGTTGCAGATCCTGACACAGAACCAAAAGATTCACACTCAGTACCCTATAACATGAAACTAAATCATCAGGAATAAGCCTCTTCAAATCAGACAGTGTCTCTTCCAGGACTTCTTGAGCACCAGCTGCATCTTGCAGAAGAGTATTTATCTCAATTAACACAAGTGCACCCTGAAGAAGTGTCACATAGCTGTGCCATCAATCTAGAGAGAGGAATAGCAGCTTAATGCTCCAGCATGCAATGATGAGGCAAGATAAACAGGAGGCTACCCCACACACTACACAACCACAGCTCTACTGAATCCTCAAGTCCTTACAGCCCCTTCAGGACTCAAGAGCTGATTACAAAGTTTATAAAAAATTAAGGTATTGAAGCCAGACATTCAGGCTGACATCATGCAGGAGCTGGTGCCTTCCCACAGAAATCAGGCAGAAGAAATAGTGTATCAAACTCTAGTCCTGCTTCTGGGCGTCTCATTAGCAGACAGACATTTTCATGTATATTTTATTTTATTTTATTTTTTTGAGCTACTAGTGGACTTACCACATGGGAGAAATCTGCTGGCATCAGAGAGTTAAATTTATTTTGAAAAACAGATTTTTAAAAAACTATTTTATTTTAATGAGCAGTCCCAAATACCCAGAGCTCCTGCCTTACTGTGGAGATTAGAACTTTCCCAAAGTATTCTAGCCATGGAAGTGTTGATTCCTGTCCCAAGAGAACAAGCATATTTTGAATGTCTGATTTCAAGACATATTCTCAGCAGTGATTTCCCTTCTGGGTCAAATTGGCTTATAGCAAGGAAAGTCATGAGGATACATCTTTATTTTTATTATATAAATAAAAAATACATACATATATAGTGTGTGTGTATAGACATACACACTGCTCCTCTACTCCATGAGCACAGAATGTGCAGCATCCAGCTCTGGGATCTCCAGAAAATGCACATTGACCTGTTGGAACCAGCCCAGAGGAGGCCACCAAGATGATGAGAGGGATTGAGCACACCTTCTATGAGGAAAGGTTGAGAGAACTGGTGACCTAGTTGCAGCCTTCCAGTACCCGAAGGGCGCCTACAAGAATGGTGGGAAGGGACTTTAGACAAGAGCGTCTAGGGACAGGACAAGAGGGAATGGTTTCAAATAGGAGGAAAGTAGGTTTAGATTAGATATTATGAAGAAATTTTTCACTGTGAGAGTGGTGAGACCCTGTCACAGGTTGCCCAGAAAAGCTGTGGCTGCTCTATTCCCGGAAGTGTTTAAGGCCAGGCTGGATGGGGCTTTGGACAACCTATTCTGCTGGAAGGTCCCCCTGCAAATGGCAGCGGTCTGGAATGAGATAATATTGAAGGTCTTTTCCAACCCAAAGCATTCTGTGATTTTGTGATTTTATGATTCTATGATGCATACCTCACATAACCATACATATATGTGTGTGTGTGTGTGTGTGTGTGTGAGTGTGTGTCCTTACTTTACTACAGATTATATATGCCAGGAGACATTAGTGCTATTCATTTCTTATTCTAATGCAAAGTAGGGTATCATGTCGTCACACAGAAATTATGGCACTAAGGTTCCTGCAACTCTGGGTTGATACTTTTCCAATTACCAACAGGAAGGATTTATTTCTAGGTTGTACCTTGCTCCAGTCATTTCCAGAGGGTTTATGTTATCAGACAAAAGAGTAGGAGCTGCAGGTCAATTATTGATAATGTTCTGGAGGAACTTTGGCTCACTGGATCCAGCCCAAATCATAATTCAACCTTTGGGGTAGAAAATACAGTTTGAAAACACTTGTCAGAGGAAAGGGGTTTGAAAGAGGATAAGCTTGAAAAGGAGCTTTGAACTATAGTTAAGCTAGTGTTGCTTGGGAATTACCAAAGGCCCAAATGAGCTATGACTTTTTTAACTGCAAAACTACAGTGAAAAGTGAATTTTTAAAGTTGCTGTTTGACTAAACTCAGAAATTCTCTTTTCCCCGTTTTTAAGTTTCTTTCAGTCTGTATATTTTCCCAGTATAAATTGTGCATGGATATTAAAGAAAACCAAAGGATATTAAATATATAGTTGTCTGCCTGTATGAGACCTGATCTGCCTAATAAGTGTAACTTGTAGAGACAATGACCGTGTACAAGACATTGGTAGAATACATATATGGATTAAAAATAAACAGAGTGTCTGTCTATCTATTGCAAGAATGAATGACCAAGGGAAAAAACAAACCATAGAGTTAACAAGTGGTAATCAATTCCCTTAAGCATTTTGCTCAGCCACATGACATCATGGATTGAATACAAAAATAAGTTTTCTGGGAAGAATTGTCTGATAGCAAGGTTGCTGAAATATTCTAATGGAGAAAGAATGCAAAAAGAGTTAGAGAGGGATCAGCCTTGCACAGATCAAAGCCACAGCTTTGGAGAAGTTACCAAAAATCCTAAATATTTCACTGGCATCTTGTTTCACTTTTACTATATCTTGTTGCATCCTTTGCATCACATGTCTCTCTCCTTCAGCTGCCCTTGAAACTTCCATTCAAAATTTGGCTTAACACTTGTCTGCCTCTGTTGCTTTTAAATAGCATCTTCAAAATTACCAGTTGCTTCTTACAGTGACCTGCAGATTTCAATCTTGCTATTGCGATGGTTTGCAGAGTTGGACAGATGCCTGATCAGCGAAATATACCTTCTCTAAAGCTTGCCTCCAAAGACTAGTTTTCCCCTTTTGAACAAATAAAATTATCATTCCATCTTACCACTTTGTTTTCCCTCTCTGCATCAGAGAATAGGCAGATCCATTTGAGCTTAGTCAACAGCCCTGGGACAATTATTCCATCTCAGACCTTCAATGCTCAGTATCTTTCCTACTACCTCTTGCTGTAGAAATATCTAAAACCTGGTATCTACATAGACAGACTCACAGAATGTCCTCTGATTTGAAAATTCATCCTTCTGTTTCTTATGACAATGATAAAGAAGCAGAGAACACTGACTTCTAAAAAATTATTGCACGAGTCGAACTGAGCAGTTTCTACTTGAAAAAGTTTTTTCTTACTTACAGATTCCCTGACAAGCTGTGAGAAAAGAGAGTGCCATAACTCCCTGGGAAGAAACCGATTTTCTTTCGCTCAGTTTATTTCAGTAGTGTCCCTCAGTGCAGTGGTCTCATAAGATAAAGAGCAGAAAGTTTAAAGACTGATTGGATCTCTGGATCCTCAATTTAATTTTCTACATAAAGATGTCTGGTTCTGGCTGAGACACTTAGGGCATCTGCCACATTCATGTTGTCTGGGTGATATCACCAAGGGCAAAAGATGAGTGGCGTTCTTTGGGGTTTGGTGTTGGGACTGGCACTGTTTATCACTTTTGTTGGAGAGATTGACATGTCATTGAGTGCACTCTCAGCAAGTTTGATGATGACACCAAACTTGTGTGGTGCAGTAAACACAGTGGAGAGAAAGGATGCCATTCAGAGGGACCTGGATGAGAGATGGTCTCCTGTGAACCTCATGAAGTTCTATAAGGCAAAGGACAAGGTCCTGCACTGGGTCTGAGGCAATCCCAGGCACAAGTACAGGCTAATCAGAATATGAATTGAGAACAGCCCTGCCAAGATGAACTTGAGGATTCTGCTGAATAAGAAGCTGTACTTGAAATAGGAATGTGTGTTTGCAGACCAGAAAAACAACTGCATCCTGGCCTACATCAAAAGCTGCTTGGTCAACAGTTCAAGGGAAGTGATTCTTCCCCTCTGCTCCTCTTTTGTGAGCTCCCAATGTAAGAAGGATGTGGAACTGTTGGAACAAGTCCAGAGGAGGCTACAAAGATGATCCAAAGGCTGTAGAACCTCCCCTTATGCACACAGGCCAAAAAAATTGGGGTTTTTCAGTCTGGAGAAGAGAAGGCTCTGGCGACACCTTATAGCACCTTCCAGTACCTAAAGGGGCTACAGGAGAGTTGGAGAGGGACTTTTGACAAGAGCAGGTAGTGATAAGACAAAGGGAATGGATTTAAACTGACAGAGAATAGGTTTAAATTAGTTATTAGGAAGAAATTCTTTCCTGTGAAGGTGGTGAGGCACTGAAACAAACTACCCAGAGAAGCTGTGGATGCCCCATCCCTGGAAATGTTCAAGGCCAGGTTGGATGGGACTTTGAGCAAACTGGTCTAGTGGAAGGTGTCCCTGCCCATGGCAGGTGGCCTGGAACAAGGTGGTCTTTAAGGTTCCTTCCAACCCAAAACATTCTAGTATTCATAAATGTCAGAGAGCAGATGGGCAAATAATGTGTTGCAATTACTGTCATATTCATGTGTAAAAGTCTGTATTTCTATACCTTTACCTGTAGCTCTTACATTTTACCCTGTGCTTCTTGGAAGGGATGCCTTCTTGCCTGTGTTTGTGCAATACCTAGAACAACGAAGCCTTGGCCTATTTCTGAAGCTGCTGGATAGTTTTCCAGTGAAAACAACAAAAGTCAACTGTAATAATGAAATAATTAGGTCTCTAAGGTGCAGTAAAGGTCCCAAATTCATTAAACTCTCTTACTGAAAAATGCATGGAAGCTTTCTAAAGCATTTTAAAAATAAACATAAAAACAGATAAATAAGGAAGTGCTCTCTTGCATAAATCAAAGATTAGTTAAGTTTTGCAGAATAACTACAATCTTAATAGGAAATATTTGATTGGAACTTAGAGGTTTAGGATGTTATTTTGTCTTAGCAAAAACATATTAACCCAAAGAAAGCCCACAGACTTTTGAGAAAATGAAGACCTAGCCACCTTTCACTTCTTTTCCCCTTCCCTCCTCTTCTCTCTCCTTCTTCCCATCTGTCATTATCCATAACAACACTTTAAAACAGTGTAAGTTGTTTTTCAGATGTTGAGACGTGAGAGCTTTTAACTGAATATTATCCTATATAGAGAAGTATGTCACTATTTTGCTGGTTGGAATACGCACTGCAATTGGTTTCATGGATTTACTTATCTCCAGCATCTGGAGATTTTAACTGAAGTGCAAATGAGAGTATAACAGAAGCATATTAATTAAGTACTAACCACAGGCTTTGGCTCTGCTACAACACACACTGAACAAAACACATGGAATATAGGTCAAGGAAGCAACAGATTATTTCTGAATGCAAAAATAATGCATTTGATTTTAGTAGGGTATTGCATATGCAACTCATTAAACTGTACACTGAGAAGTTTTGCTTCTAAACAGATGAGCAGTACTTGTCACTCCAAAGAACAAGTATGTAAAGAAAGAGCTACAGACTGTTTAATGTGAAACATTTTGGATTTACTTACCTGGTGTAGCAGTAAATATTATTCTAATAATCTATGCATAAGCTGAAAACTTTGTGCTACAGAGTTCAAAATAAACAGTGCTGATATGCTGGTCTCCAATTAGATGTGGAGTTTACTGTTTCAAATCATGCTCATCTGTCTCATAAGCTGAATTCCTGGAAGGTTTAATGTGGTTCATTAAATACTGCAAGAAACCCACAAACAAGAAATAAATGTCTTAGTAACCTCCTCAATACCATTTTAGTGTGGTTACAGGCAAAGTATCAACATAACTGAGTGAACAGTGAAACATTTTGTGGTTTCTGCAAATGCAGAAAATCATAGAATCACAGAAGGGTTTGGGTTGGAAGCAGCCACTAAAGATCATCCACTCCAACTCCCTTGCCATGGGCAGGGACAACTTTCACTAGATCAGCATGGAAACTTGTCACTGGGCAACCTCTCCTGTAAAAAACTTCTTCCTTATGTTCAGTCTAAATGTATCCTCTATTACTTTAAAACCAATACCCCTTATTCTATCATTAGAGACCTTGGTAAAAAAATCTTTCTTTCTGTGCTATCAATCCTTTTTAAAAATTGAAAAGCTGCAGAAACGTCTCCCAGAAGTCTTTTGTTCTCCAGGCATAACAACCCCAACTCTCTCAGCCTGTCTTCACAGGTGGATGTTTCAGCCTCCTGATTATTTTTATGGTCATTCTCTGGACCTGCTCTAACAGGTCAATGTCATTCCTGTGCTGAGGACACCAGAACTGGATGCAGCACTGCAGTTGGGGTCTCACCAGAGTAGAGCAGATCAGAGGAGCAGAATCACCTCCCTCATCCTGCTCCCCACCCTGCTTTGAATACAGCCCAGGACATGTTTGGCTTTCTGGGCTGTGAGCTCACATTGCTGGGTCATGTTCACTTTTTTATTCACTAGTATCTCCAAATCCCTCATATAGGGCTGCTCTAAATCCACTCCTTCTTCAGTCTGTATTGATACCAGGAATTTCTGCAACACAGGTACAGGACTTGTGACTTGGCCATGTTGAACTTGATGAAGCTGATGATGTAAAATAACACCTTCTGGAACACCAGTATCCATTTGAGAAGTCGGTTCTTGAAGGATCTGAACCAACAAGTTTCAGAGTTCCAAAGCATCAGCCACAATCTGGTTAGTGCCTGTCTCACTGTTATGTAGTATGATTATACAGTATAGAACAATCTCAGTTTTCAATGCAGTGATTAGGAAAGGTGGGAAGAAAACTTCTTTTAAGGAGGATATGAATAACCTTCTCCAGTATGCACTTCGGAAAAGGAAGAATAGTGTTCTGTAGTGTAACTGTTAAAGATAAGTGACAGGTTTCCGTTTATGGCCAAATGCCTGCTAAAGATTATCCTTTCACAGTAAAATACTGTAGGAATTCATAGGAGTCTTAGTTCATGGAGAAATAGAAAATCATGGTCATCCAGAGGAAAGCAAGGGGGGGAGAAAGAAATGTCATCTATGTTCTGATGGATGATATGAAGTGAAGTGCTAAAAGGATGCAGTGAGAGTTTCAGAGTGAGGAGAAAAATTGTTGAAGGTGTCTTAAAAGATGTAAAAAAGTGCTGGTTCTGGAATTACATTACTGCATTCCTTTTCCTGTCAGTGCACTTCTTAGATTCCAGTGATAATTAATGTCACCTCCAGGTCACAAAGCTCTATGACCAATTTCCATTTCCAAGCCCCAACAGGGAAGATCAGTGCTGTTCATCTATTCACTGTGAAAAACTACAGAGAGATAGTAATAGAAAATACTAAAATACTCACAGGTGGGTCTTTTTGTCCAATTCTGGCATATCTTCACTAAATGATTGTATAATTTAATCTGAGATTAATATGCACTTATTGATTCAAAAGAAAAGCAATGTCTCTATTCAATTTTAAAGAATATTTTGAGAATTATGATAATTTTAGTTATTTGGAGATGATAGGAATAGGCTCATGTAGGGCATTTTGTCCTCTACCTGACTATTTACCCTTCTACCTTTATTTCTGTAGTACTTACAACTGTTGCACCTAAACATAATTGACAGCCAGAAATCTGGTACTGCCACTTAGACTTTTCTAAACTATTCTCCATCAGAAATGCTGCAATATAATAAGAAAAATCTGATGGGCCATATTAACACTTGGGTTTTTTCTATTAACATGAGCCAAACACCCCTTTCTTCCTCTAGCTCCTGGCTTTGAGCATCACAGCAGTATCTGGAGTGCTCAGACAGGATGGGGGCAGATTTTAATATGCTGCATACTGTACAAACTAGTGGGGAAAGACAGCCTCTATGAAAAGTCTCCATGTGTAAAGCTGAAAGAAAGGATGTCTTGTTTCTTCTTTACAGGTGGCTTTATGAAATGCTGAAAGCTTCTGCACTGGCATCACACTTCAGAGAAAAGGCCTCTTTGTTCCAGTCAACACTTCAATAAAACTTCACCTCTTTCATCACTGGCTCTCTTGATGTCTTGCTTCACTCTAGATTTTTCCAATATGACTTTTATCTTGAGATGGGCATTTGGAAAATACACACTCCCGCACAGTTACTAGTAAATTATTGTGTGCATCAACATCCAACAGAAAAAATGTGGAGTTTTCCCGCTGAGCTTGGCTCAAAATAATCAGTAAGTTTAGATGAAGGGAATACTTTGTCCTCATGCAACATAGACAGAGGCAATAAAAAGAACTTTGAGGTTAGTCTGGTTTTACTGACCCTCATTTAGGGTAGGATCACCAGACGTTTCAGCTTGGAAGAGACCCCAGGAAAATATCAAGTCCACCTCCTGCTCAAAGCATGGTCAGCTATGAGGACAGACCAAGTTTTCAGAACTTTTTCCACCCTAGTATTGAAAATCTCCAAAGGTGGCCAACAACACAGCTTGCCTGAGCCTTTTCTGATATTTGATGGTCCTTATGATGAAAAGCTTTTTTCTTATACCCTGTCTGAATTTTTTTATTTTTTTTTTAAAATGTATCCTTCTGAGGACAGGATCTTTCGAGAGAAGCCAAGTGTAAGGTGGCATGGACACTGCCTGGTTGTTAATGAACAACTTAAAGAGTGTTAATCATTATCTGTCATGAAGATACTGCAAAAAAGTTGAAAGACAAAGCACACATTTGGTGGCATCTAGAGTTCAGTGTAGAAAATGAGAAGTAAGAGTGGAAAATGTTACAGCACGTTCTTAGATGGCCATAAGGTGAGGATAAAGTAGAAAAAAAAAAAAGGCACATCCACAAGATATATTTAACCAAGGTTTATTAAAAATTATTTCTCTCTGCAAATAAAGTACCAAAACCAATACTGTCAGAGAGAGCTCAGAGGATTTCTAGCTCTTTAAGCAAACTCTGGTAGGACTAACCCTGGTATTTCTTGAGACACTCTAAGACAGTATAAGTGGGTCAAATACTGCATCAGAGTCAGTATGTGTCAGCCTCTAAGGATGTGATTGTTGTAGTGTGCCCTTTAACAAAGAATAAATCAGGTCTAATTGGGTGGAAGTGATTGGATGGTTTAGTTTACCACTGCACTGTTGGTGCTCTGCCTGAGATTTTAAAATCCAGCTTGGGAACTCAGAGTGAAAGACAGAGAGACAATTAGTAGGATGTCTGGACTAAAGAAGCAGCTACTTCTCTCTTCTTTTACCTGTCACAGAACTTTTATTTGTAAGTGTTTATTCCCAGGAGTCTAATTTTCCCTTGGCAATGACTGAGCCATTTATTTACAAGATAAAATTCATTATAAATCTAAAAATCATATTCTATTTCTGTATAGTTTTTGAGGCTTTGTGTGTGTGTGTGTGTGTGTGTGAGGTGAATAGATTCGCAAATTCATGTGGGATGGCCATAACATTGAGAAATCTTATTTCACCGTATAGCAGGCAAGTGAAAGATTCTTTCTCTTCTAAATCATATTTCTAAGGACAAAAGAGGAGACCAGTAGCTAAACTGCTAGTCAAGGGATCAAGAAACATGGTTTTTTTTGGGTTTTGTTTTGTTTGTTTGTTTGTTTTGTTTGTTTTGTTGTGTTTTTTTTTTTTTGTTTTTTTTTTTGTTTTTATTTTTAATTTCTAACCTTTTTCACTGGTTTTTTTTTCCATGTAAACCTAGGTAAGTCACAAAGGGATGATTTTATTTTTTTGTTTAAGTACCTGGCACACGTTTCAAATAGAGATAAAGCCATTGTCATATCTTAGATATTTTCATAAGGACATTTATATTAAAGGTTACATACTAAGCTTGTAAAAAAAAACAAAACAAAACAAAACAAACAAACAAAAAAACAACAAACCCTTTTCTTTAAAAATTCCTCAAATAAATAAAAACTAATGTTTTCTGCTGAAAAATTCCACACACTTAAAAAAAATGTAGGCTTTCTACAGTTATTTTCCTGTTGGACAAAAGTTGTACTGTCATTTGTTTTTTCTCTAACTTCTAAGATCCTTCCACATTGAGAGTCAAATATACAGGGATATCACTTTTGCACTGGCCACATTTCATGTCTTACTAGTTCAGTGCTTTCTGACGACACTGGATTGTTTACGTTGCATTTCAGCTTCCTCACACACAACCGGACAGTACTTGACTTTTTGCTCTTTGCTTCTTTCTTTTTTTTCCCTTCATTTTTTTCTACAGCTTGCAATTCATTATCAAGAAGCAGAAGGTTTGAGTTGAAGTTGGCTTTGTGCCGTGTGGAATCAGTGATGATAACAATGACTTCTTTGCTGGTTCCCCTCTGGTAGAATTAAAATATGTGTAGGCAAATACAGATTGTTCAGGGCAAGATCCTTCGGACCAATTTTGTGAGGGTTCAGACATTTTTTAACACTCAGCTGTGGTATCATATAGCTAATTAAACACACTCTGTGGTGAACATTTTAATAGGAATTTGAAGAGAAGCAAGCTGGCTGGCACATGGCTAAACTCCGGAGAACAAGTGCCCTTGAAATGTTGGTTTAGGATTGTATTTGTTTAAAGCCAGTTTCACAACATATAAAGAACATAGAACATACCATTTGTCATGCAGACAGCTTAGGTATGGTGATGAGCAAGAAAGAAAGTTGTCCAAACTCTAACATCAGCAAAAGAAGGTCCCCAGGGGAGTAGTCACAGCTCCAAGCCTGCCAGACTTCAAGAAGTGTTTGGACAATGCCTTTGGGCATGTCATGGAATTCTTGGGATTGTCCTGTGCAGGGCCAGAAGTTGGACTCCATGATCCCTGTGGTTCTTTTCCAACTCAGGATATCCTATGATTTTAGGAAAACCAGATCCAGGACTCATGACTGAATGATGATTCAACACAGCAAAAAGAAAAAAAGCATCAGAGCGTTTGTACAATAGGGTTGTTGGCAGGATCAGCTGGACAGGTTATTAATGTCTTACAGAAAGAGCATGACGAGAGACTGATGAAATAGAACTCTGATAAAAGGCTAGACCTGACTGTGTGTTCACTGCACAAAAAGCTGGTGACTGTAAAGCAGTCATGCAAACAAGTCCTTAAGCCTCCTGTAACAAATTATTCTCTTCCTGAAATACTCTATGCATCTAACTAAACAACTTAAACCACAGAAAAAATTATTTTTTAATTACTGCCTCCTTCACAGGAGAAACACTGCTAGAAGGAAACACCAATGCTGTATTAAATAATGGTATGCCACAATGAAACTGCAAAAGCTGAGATCACTGTGGTTATCTGAATTTAAAGGTGGCCTAGTTATTGACTAAGGATACTTGAGATCATAGTGAATAGGGCTAATCAAGAATTGTTTAAACAAATACCTCCAATTCAGAAAACTTTGATTCACTGTAATCAAAATCCTTTAACACCATATACATATGAAAATATTTCCCAAGAGTATTTCCCAGTTATTCTGTATAAAATATGTGAAGATCGATTGTCACAAGTACTTGACATTTTATTACTATCCATAAATCTCCCTGTCACATGAACACAATATCCCAAGAAATGTGAGAAAATATGAGTTAAAAAAATCCCACCTCAAAACCATCCACAGCTGATAAACAAGTTGTAAGGTTGTTAGTTTGTAACCTTCTAGCTGCAAAACACACACCAAAAAAAAGTGTGCATCAACAGCTCACACACGGGAATAGCTATCTCAGGTTTACTAGTACTACTGCAAAATAAATTTTAAAAAGCCTCTTTTTCTGTTTTCTAGTACTTGGGGTTGCTGTATGACTTGCCATATGGGTGATAGCTAAAAGTAGGTTTCCATATTTGGCATTTTAAGTAAAGAACACTGCTTTGCCTCTTTCTTTTCAAAATGAAAGTCTGACAGGCCTAGAGAACACATTGACTTTCCCTTCACAATTGGTCAAGGGACTGGTATCTGCACAACCAGGGTTTTTTTGGCATACATCAGTGTTCCATAAAACACACCCTTTCTTCCTTCTTCTCCAAAACCTGCAAATGGTTTCCTTGAGCAACATTATTTACCTTCTGCTTAACTGAAAAACAGAAAATATCTGCAAGGTGTTTTCTCTTACACCTCCCCGTGTGAATCTTGATATTTCCCTGGAAATGTTCAAAGCCAAGTTGGATAGGACCTTGAGAAACTTAGTGGAAGGTATCCCTGCCTTTGAGTGATTTTTAAGATCCCAACCCTAAACCATTCTATGATTCTGTGATGATCAACTGCAATGTCATTACACCCAGGCGGCCACTTCCACCTTGTCCCTTACAGATTTCATTGTCTTTTTTCTTCCCATAGAAGGTTACACTGTTGCTTCTGAATAAAAAAAAAAGAAATTTAACTGCCTTCTATTTGTCTCACCAAACTCTTTTACTTTTGACTTTGATAACTTCAAAAGAAAGACCTAGTCTGTGTTTAGGCATTTTGTATATCTTCCCTTGTATCTGACCTATCTGATGTGTCTTATATCAAATGAATTTCAGCACTGTAGCAATTCTGTGTTTTTTGCCATTCTAGTGGTTTCTTGTTTATACTGATATCTTACACTGGTGTTTCTAGATCTGCTGTGATTATTCTAACATATTTCTTTTTTTTTATTTTTTTTTATTTTTATTTTTTATTTGGCACCTGGGAATCAATCTAATATTTACAGCCAGTAATATGAACATCTTTCCATTTTATTATCTGGCTCAAATATAGTCAGTTTATCTAGTTCAGTCAATTCAATCAATCCAACCAATTTATCTAGTTCAATTTATCTATTTTGATATAGCTGATTTTAATATCCTGGAAATCATAAGCCTGTGCATCTTTTTTTCCACAGCTTTCCTCTTCAGGCTTGGTACATTGAGAATATCTACTTAATTTTCTTCTATTATTCCAACATTTTTAACTATACTTTTTCTTCTGCCCTCACATCCTGGTTAAAACAACCTTAGCTGAGTCCCTACTTTATTCTGTTCCACTTTATTGTGGAATTACCTGTTTGTCTGCCTCTTTGTTGGGTGATACTTGACACAAATGACACATCCTGTGGTCTCTATTTTAGGTCACCTAAGGCCTGTGCCAAGTTAAAAATTAATTAAAAAGAGGTTGCATAGACACAGCAAAAGAACTAATGTAAATCTATCAGAAACTTAATCCATACCCAACTAATGAGTTATGGTTGTGGTCTACCATGGGATTCTGGCAGTGTCTGAACTATCTTACCATAATGCTGGAAAGACTCCATGAGATCTAACTCCTCAGAATAAGTTCACAACATATTTAAGGTCAATATATTTTTTTTTGGCTGTGTGACTTGAATGGAAAAATATGGGCATATGGGGCAGGAAAGAGGCCACATTGCCACAGACTATTAATGTGTGAGCTACAGGTAGAGCAGTAAGGGTTGTGGAAAAAAAAGGCAACTGGGTTCTTAGTGCATGAGGTTTGACACGGCTGAAGTGTGGGATCTGACACTGAGAAGTTCATATATCCCACTGCACAGCTCAGGAGAAGGAAAGGGTTTGGTGCCACACAGAATCGGATGCTGAGTGATGGAGAAAAGTACAAGGTTACTCACAACTGACAGTAGAGGTTTCCTCTGACACCTGAACACTCCTCAGAGGTCTGCTATCTAGGGAGGGACCTCCTATCAAGGTTCAGATCTCACAAGTTAAGGAGACAGAGGATTAAAAAGTGCCAGAAAAAGTCAGAATCCTGGCAGAGTGTGAAGGACTCCTGTGGGATTATACAGTAATGTACAATGGCACTGTAACTACCTTCATGGTTGACACATAGCAACAGGCCACAGAATTGCAACAGATCAGACATGTAGAGGAATTTTATACCTTGGAAAAAATTCGACATTTCTTGCTCTTCAAATGTTTTCTTTTGCATTAAAGGGAGAGATCTCTTGAGGAAGTAAAATAGATTAGCATAGACTATGTACAAGGATTCAAAATAGAACATGATCACACTGCAAATGATCTACTCCAAAGGGGAGTAAAGATCCTTTAGTTCCAACCCCACTGTCATGGGCAGTGACACCTTCCACTAGGCCAGGTTGCTCAAAGCCCATCCAGCCTGACCTTGAAGTCTTACAGGCGTGGGGCAGTCACAATTTCTCTGGGCAACCTGTTCCAGTGTCTCATCACCCTCATTGGAAAGAATTTCTTTCTAATATCTAATTATCATGGGTCTGATCCCTTTAAATACCACTGCTCAGACTATTGATTCAATTGGGCTTCATTCACCTATAATATAAAATGAGACGTCCTGGTCTGATGTGGTCACAGTGTTCACTATAAGAGAACTGAAAATAAGGAAATTGGATTTTTTTGCTTCAAAAATGTCAGTGGAAAATTACTGTTCAACATTGGTTGCATGAAGATCTACATACCTGGTAAGCAGTGTTTAGTATGTGCAGTTGAGGATGTAGCATTCTGCTGCAAATGCTGTAAACTCCTTTAAACTAAATATGTGGTCAGTTGGATCACGCACTGATATTGTAGAGCATGGATCTTCCCAAGAATCATGGAATCATTAACTTTGGGAAAGATGTCTAAGATTCTTGAGTCCAACTGCTAACACCACTGTGTTCACCACTAAGCCATGTCTCCAGGTGTCACATCCACACACCTTTGGGACAGTTCCAGGGATGGTGATTCCAACCTTTCCCTGTGCAGCATATTCCAGCCTGTCCAGATTTGTCTGTAGATCCTTCCTACAGTCAAGCAGAGGATCAGTTCCACCCAAAGGAAACTGGGAACGGAAGGAATGTAGAAGCTGTACATATCAGCGTTATCCAAGGGTTTCTTCAGTCATGCACATTCTCTGCATGCAACACTATAGCCTAGAAGATGCTTACAGAAGACAAAAGTAATTCTGGAAGAGCAGAAGGAACTCCACACTTTGTGTCTGACTCAGTTGCTGATGTAGGGGCACTGAATGCTGTCTGAGATAGCTTGGGGTATTTGAGACATTCAGACTGGGTCAACAGCAGGAACTATGGGAGATATATAATCTCTGGGAGCAGCAGCTGGAGGTCAGGCATTGTGTACTAGAACCTTACAAGACATTTAAATGTCAGCAACTGAACTGAACTCGAGTTTTCTGAGTTTTTATTTCTGTGGCAGGTCTAAGTCCTGACTGCCATAGTCATTGCCCTCTTCTTATGGAACACGCTCCAGGCTCATTCTCCCATTTGTTTCCCTTCCTCACTACTTGTTTTCGTTGAGCATCAGCACAGTAATCTAACAGAAAGATAGTGGGGGTTTTTTTGTTTGGTTTTATTTATTTTTTTTTAATTTTTTTTTAATTTTGAACTATAAAACTGTAAAACCTTTACAGAAAGTCTTGTAAAGAAGAAGGTGGAAATGTACAACTGGCAAGGGAAATACAGTGACCAACAGTGTGGCTGCCATGGAAACATAGCCTAAAGCTAACAAAAGACAAATCCTACCAGTACATATTTAATGAAATTTTGATAAAAAGCAGGCAAATCTGCTATTAGAAACATAATTCTTGTTGGTCAACATTGCAGCTAAGAATCTGCTACTTATTTCTTTACAGTGGTTGTCACTCTGTCAGTGCAAGTGCAGTATTTTTAATGTGGTCAATATCACTGATGTAAGTGGCATCCAAATTGAAGTGTTAGCTTAGAAGACTTTTGAAAGGAGAATATCAAGATATAGCTATGTAATTTAAGCCCCTGTATTTACCTGTATTTGTTATGTGAATGGGAATTCTTGCTTTAGTAACATCAGGTACCACTTTTTTTTTTTTTTTTTTTTTTTTTTTTTAAATCAAAAATACCTTTAATCTTGCCAGGAAAGTGTGTAGTATTCTGACACTTCAGTATAGATTGTACAAATAATCAGAACCATTTAAATCAGGACTTATTTGGACAACCACGGAAGGTCTTCAGTCTCTTCAACCTGGGACTTCTTTTTTTTTCTTCTTTTTTTTTTTTTTTTAAACAGTGGTATATTTTGCAAATACCATTATTTGAAAAGAATCCCACTCATTCACTCATTTAATGAACAAATCACATTGTGTTGGTGTGTTTGCCTTTTTTGATTGAGATGGTACAATCAGACGGTCTATAACTTCTTTCTGAAAGGGAAGTTATGCTTTAAAATATTTGGGACATGCTGCTTTTAGTCAGTCACCCAGTAGCACAAGATGTTAAAGCTAGCTACTGAACTGTGGGAGTTGAGTGGATCAAACAATACAAAGAGCTTAAGATCTAATCATATATACCCAGTCAATCCCCAAGAAAGAAATTGAATGCTAATTTCCTCAGTACATAACATGCACTTTATCCTCACCAGTGACCTTGAGATCAAGAATGGATATACTGATTCTGACAGATTAAAATTATGTTCTTATGACATTATAGAAAAAGTTTCATTCCTTAGAAATGTGAGATTCAGAGCAACTGTCTTTGAGAAGAACCTTGAAGAGGCAGCTCAAATATTTTAGATTTCAGAAAGACCCATTTTTTCCAGAACTTGAAATCCCAAGATCCAGAATGTGAGACACTGCCAGTAGGTTGTTTTGGCTTAATGTGCTCTTGGAGTTATCAGTCATGAATGTGAATGACTCTGGGCAAATAGTGAACATGGAACAGAACTACTGCTGGGTGGAAAAGCTGGGAGAGATGTGTCTCCCTCACCAAAAGACAGGAGTCACACAATGGGTATGAGGGTGCACAAATGGTGTTGTTTGATGTAGACTTGCATCCTCTACCTGTGCATGGTCACTTTCCTTGAGCACTTTGCTTAAAGAGCAGTTTACCTCATGGAAAAGTAGGATAGATTAATTTACCTCAGGTTTATCATACCAGGGACAAGTAGAAAATAATTGGTGTGCTGAACATCCTTGGTGTTGGTATACTCACATGAGAAGTATGAAGATAAACAAAAGGTTTTGAAAGCTTTAATACATAAACACAGCTACAATTTGTTTGCTGCAGCAGAGCTTTGAGGCAATTACATATGACTGCACTAACTGCACTAACAGGAAATGACTGAAGATCATTCAGAAAGAGAAAAAAATAAAGGAAAAAGGAAAAGAGTAAAAAATATAACCCTGTGCACCAAGATTGTTTGTCATTAGTAGTGTTAGATAACTTCCAGCTATAATTCCAGAAAAGGTGAATTGAAGGGAGGTGACTGAAGGAGGCTTGACATTTCTTTGAAAAAAGATAAAGCAGTTACATAAGCAAACAATTCTATTGCACATAAAGGGCAGCATTTTAATGAAACAACAAAGTGGGAACAAAAAGAAACAAGAAATAGAAACTGAGATTAATAAAAATAAATATAAAATTAAATAAAGTAACATGAACATGTATACAAAGTTAGAAAGATCAAAAAGCAATATGGAGTGAAATGTGTAAGAGACATCAAGGCTAACAAGAAATCATACTTTGAGCAGTAAGTGAAACATCATGGAAAATCTTGATCTGATACTCAAGTTAATGTCATTCTTAAGTTTCCCTGTAAAAGGTCAATGACTAGCAGATGTCTGTAAATACGTGATAAAGGGAGATTTCTAAGTTTTTTGCTTTGAATAGGAAAATAGAAATGAAAAAGTAGTTACAAAGACCTGACAAATTTCCAGTTAAAATAATTATGCGGTTTTAGTAACTGTCTCTACCTTAACAATGGAAGATCTAAACCAGTGGCAATCAACAAGACCAAATTATATGATTAAATGAAACCACTGCAATTTTCTTCTAAGACAGAGTTACAGACTTTCTGGATAAAGATGGTAAAAGTAAACAGTGAGAAAGAAACCTTAATTTTAGAAAGGTTTATTTCATGCTCTCAGATAAACTAACAAACAAGGAATGGTCACATGAAAACATGGAATCACCACCATACGAGTCTTATAACCATTCACATAAAGAAATTATCAGTTTCAAAAGAGAAAGAATATATTTGTGGAGTCTTGGAGAAATCTAGGTTGTAACAGGTCAATGCATTCATTAACTGTGTAAGCAATTAATAGAACTCTCTTTTTTTCAGTTTGATGATCATATGAATCTGAGAGAGGAAACAGATACACAAAATGAAATTAATAGAACTGAATGTAAACTTGACAGTTGGCAAAACAGTCTTGCAAAAAAAAATAATAATTGAATGAGATTAAGTGGGGAGAGACAAGTTTGAGGTGTTAAATTTGAAAAAAAAAAAATAGTCAAGTACACTCTTACATGTCACTGTAGCAGATCTATGGAAAGAATATCTGGGAGACAGAGAACAACATGGGTCAAATATGACCCAAAAAGACTGTAAGGTCTTTATTTTGTGTAGCAGAAAGCCCAAAAGCCTCTAGAAGACGTTAATTCGTTCACTCCCTTTCAGGTCTAGTAATGTGTAAGGAGTAATGGAACTTCAGATTTTGGATCAAGTAGTGTGCAGTAATTGAATATTAACCAAGAATAAACATAAGCCTTGAAAGCAAGAAGAAAGACTGAACAGTATTTTTAATTAGCAGAATTATTATCACCTGATGCTGCACTGACTGCAGTGGATGTTTCAAATTCTTACTCAAAAGAAGACATGCCTACACTACCAAAATACAGGCATGGGAAGTTTTTATGTGAGTTGCAGCATGGCAAGAATCTTCCCAGTATAGGACTGGGATTGATTGCCTGGTAACTGTGAGGATCTCTGTCACTGGAGGTCCTTGAACAGGACTGGATTGTTTTGGGAATGAAGTTGGTGTGTAACTAATAACGTTTTTTAGGGTAAAAAGGTAAAATAACTGGTCTTTTAAATCCCTCTGGAAAATCAGGACTCAGAGCCTGAACCTGTTCATGCACTTAGATATCTAGATCAAATGTTCCTGTACTTCATCACAAGCAGTTATTGGATTAAAACCAAACAAAATCCTGGGATCTCTGAATGACTCCCACCTCAGACTTCCTCACCTCTGTTGACTAAATAGAGGGAGCACTGGGAAATCAGTCAGTACGTTCTGCAGGCTAAAGCCAGTGCCTGAAGGTAGATGGATTGCATGGCACCTGATCTCCCTTGGAGTTTTTCTCAGCAATATTAACACCTCAATGGGTGTATGTGTCGAAGGGGGTGATGGCTTCCCCCCTGATTTAGTGCTCTGCATAATTTTGTTGCCTTGTGTCTGATTTTCTGCTACACTGACCCAGTCTGACTCTTGATAACTATGCAAATGCACTTTTATTTCTACTCAGAAGTTAACAATCTGCGAAAAGAGAGCTCTTGAAGTAGGACTTCCAGCTACTGCTTCTTTCCACAATGTTAATTGTAAAATGCATTTAAAACCACTCTGCATCCAAATTTTTATCTCTGCAGAATGGACTTATTATGCCACTAATTTCATGGGTGTTGTGAAGCAAATAAGTGTGAAGCATTATTCCTGGAAGGAATAGACCCATAATAATCAATTTAGCATGAAGGCTCTCTCTTTATCACTGCCACTGATACCAACTACTTTTTTTAATGTATATGTATGTACAGGGAGAGGCAGTTCTATCACTTGAGACAAGTGGGATTTACAGTTAAGTTGCACCATGAGCAAGTCAAGCAGTCCTACCAGCAGCACAAGGAACTGGAAAGTTTCTCTTTCACCAAAATGTTGTTCAGATCAGTCAGTATCTAGTGTATGTGCCTTACATCATTCCAGTATGAAGGCGATCATCTCACCAAAAGAGGTGGAGTAGGACTCACCAGTAGATCTGTTTACTACCAAAGTGGAAAGATCTACAGACACCCTGGTGCATGGAGACAGCAGTTATTGCACTGACCCGATGAAGAGAAGATGTGTGACGAGTGCAAGCAATTGAAAGGCACATCTCTTCCTTTCTACACTGTTTGGGTTTTATAATTCCTACAAATAGGCAATCAAGGTTCAAGGTTATAACATTTGATTTTTTCATACAGGACTGATAATTTCCTTTGGACTTCACTACTTTGTTTTGTACATTGTTTTTTAAATCAACAGAATTTCTATCTCTTCTTTTATTGTAGTTAAATCCGGATTTAGGCATTGATGAATTTTAGCAATTATGGATTATAGACCAAGTTTTCTGCAGAAAGAATGATTCTTCTATTAGTGTTCTTAACATAAAAGATCTGGTGAGAGTGGCTGAGTTCACAAGTTATTTAGAAAATAACTTTATTTAGAAAGGAAGGGAATTAGCTGGGTTTTAGGAGAAGAAAAATCTTACCCAAAGTCTCATTTCCTAAACTGACTTTTGCTAATGTGCCAGAATAAAATATCATGGGCTTTCCAGAAAACTTGTGGTAATCTTACAACGACTTGCTTAGCTGTGATTTCAGAAGCATATCCTCAAAATTCTTCTCATGTGTTTGGTTTGGAGGTTTTGTTTTGTTTTTATTAATAAGTATGCGTAATCATGGTCAAAGTCCATCCTACTTTTGTCACCTTTGCATTTTAATGGTGTCAGGAAGACCGACACAAAATTAATGATATATTAAAGGACGAAGGGACCTTAGTTCTCTTGCATTGCCACAAAGTGTCACCCTTTTCCCATGCATTGCCTATTTTGATTGCTTTACGTAGCTCACGAAAAATAATGTCTCCTTTAAAGCAGACAATCCCAAAGTCCAAGAACAGAATCTGGGGCTGTCTCTGTAAAGTGAGAAATGTCCGTGAAGATCTCTGATAAGGCAATGGAAATTGAAAAGAAACCCCACAAAAATCACAGAAGAAGACAATATGTGGTATTTTCAGTAATATACTGTAGATATTAAGTACCTTTGAAGATCACGTGGTTAAAGTCCACCTTTAGTCTGTTTACAGGGAAGCTTATTTTTCTGTATACAATTAATCATCTTGTTTGCATAAAGAAAAAAAAAAAAAAGGCTGCCCTTGTGCTGTGACTGCACACACTTTGTAGATCTTCATTTCCAGCTGTTCATAATCAGCTGGGAAGATCAATGAACTTTTTTTGTGGGTTCTTTGACACCACTGTGTTTGGAATTTGCTGTCATTTCCCAAGCCAGAAAAACAACATGTGGAACTAGGTTTTACCAAATGTGGAACTCTGGAAGGGAGACTCTTCTACAGATAAATAAGGAGCAAGGCAGAGTTCTTCATGTTAGCAAGACTGCAGGAGGAATGCTCTGCAGGTACACAGCTCTGTCCAAGCACCTTGCTGTCTACAGGATAAAAACAGAAAGAAAAACAATTTGGTGTACACTGGGTGGTGGAAATATGAACCAGTCCTAGCTGTTGGCTCAGCTTTGTACATGACTGCCCATGAAAAATTGCTGTGGTGTAAGATGATTGAGGGTACAACAAAATATTTGTGGGTCCTGACTACAAACTGTTTTCTCCTCTCAGGAGAGGAAGGACACAAGTACTTCTTGAGGAGCTGCAAGATAACATAATCAAAGTTACCATAATTGATACATAATAAAAAGAGTTTCATCCCATAAAGTTTAAAGGACTTAAGGAAACAAACCACCAAATTTTGTTCAGTTGTGGAAAAATGGGCTTAGCGATGTATTCTCTCATTTAAAATTTGCACAGAAAATGGATACATGACCTAAGACCTCTTGGGGAATAGATGGGAGGATGACTGTCAGCATTAATTTATATGAAATGACAGCATTTACTTAGATCTTGATTGTTGTAAATGCAGTTTGTAGCTGATCCATGTTATTTATGATGAAACCTTTCCATTGGCAGAACAACAAAAGACAAGTAAGAAAACCTCAACTTGTAACAGTGGACAAAAAGACACTGCACGTGAGCAGGGAGAGTGGGTGATCCAGTTGAGAATTCTGAATTATATACAGAAAATTGTAGACATGTATAGGTAATGCCCACAGTAAACTACGGTCAGGAAGAGTGGAATGAGGGAATTAGACTCCTGGCAAGAGTCCAGAGATAGCCAATGATATTTAGATAGATTGTCAAGCTCTGGGAGTGCAAGCCAGCACTTCACATTCAAGTTACAATGAATAATTACCGTGCATGCAGTGTTTAGACATGTAGGTCATGGCTGGCTCTGAGCAGACAAAGGTGCTTTCATGATTTCAGTGGCTTCCTATACATTGTTACTGTATTTAGCAATAATTTAATCAATGCGGTCATTGATTGTGCAGGGTTTCATCAGCCACAATAATGGTACTGCACCTCCTATAGATCTATTTCTTTTGATCAACTGATGCACTTTGCTAACAAGACAAAGTTGCTACTGAGAGTGGGGGATTTCATTGTTGTTGTTTTGGATTTTTTTCTCAATAAAACTCTACAAACCTAATTTCTGTCTGAGAACTCCAGCCCAATGGTAAATTGTGCTGAAAGCAACTAACGTTTTCTGAAGTGGTATTTAAAGTAGAGAAATAGAGGACTATACAAAGATCCAGAAGCTTGTTTTCTGTGAGAAAAGGGCCAGAAGAGAGAAAGCATATGAAAAATGTCAACTTACTAAAACCAAACCAAACCAAACCAAACAAAAAACCCACACCCAACATTTAATTAATTACACTTGGTTTTTTTGCTGTAATAAAATGTTTTATTACAGCAAAAGAAAATGGAATCTTGCAGCTTTAAGCAAAAAAAAATGAGCTTTGTTGGATTTATAGAAAAGTGCTACATTTTTTGGCAATGCAAGGGAGGTGCCAAAAAAATCAATTTATCATCTATTTAGGACTGAGAAAATAGAAGATGTGGGAGAATGTCAAAAAACAACATTACCTCCCTCTTATGCTTTGACAACTCTGAAAAAAAAAAAATGTTCTTGACTATTTAGAGAGCAATATATTTGAAGATAATGCTAAAGGCAGAATGCTAGCTGGGTTTACCTACAGATAACAAAATCATTTTTACACTTATACCTCTAATAAATATAATTGAAAAAGGTTATTGTGAATACAATGGTTAAAATGATCTCTGTTGGAAATTTCATGGTAAAAGACTACAATGTTTTCAGAATTTCTTTTTTAAAAACAGTCATTTCCTACTTCTGTTAAATCGACCAAGTAATGGGAATTCTGACATTCGTCTTGAATGACTGAGAACAGACAAAAAATTCTGTTGGTGGAAATTAGGTCCCTGATTCTAAGAGACAGTATTGGTATGGGAGAGCTAATTTAGGCATGTAGGCATTTACCTCAAGTCTTCAGAAAAATTCTGGCAGTGTGTTGGCATCAGATATGTTTTTCCTAAACATGTTTTTGATTTTCTGTTTATTAATCCACCCATTCCCTATGACTATTCCTGTGGCTCTCATTCTGAAATACCAAACTGCCTCCTTCTGAAGACTAAGCTTCACTTTCTGATTCTGACTTCTGAAACGTTTATGGGCTTTGAGCACAGAAAAGTTTAAACCCCATTAACAAGGAGCAGAACTGCTCATGACAAGTAAGCAAGGAAGGCGAAGCAATAAACGAAGTGGTAGAGAGTTTTTCTTGTTTGTTACCTAATTTTTCTACTCTCCTGAGACAAGATCAGGTTCTTTGTAGGAAAAATTTCCTAATAGTGCTTGGCCAAAGTCCTAGTAGTTATTCATTTTCAATCATTCACTTTAGAAACTCACCTTGCCTTGCACTGAGCTGGCTTGTCCTTGTCATTTCAGCTCATGTTCTGTCATTCAGCTTAATGTCTTTGGAAGGAGTACAATGCTTTGATTGAAAAAGTAGTTTTTATAGTGGGGATGAACTAAATGAACTAAATGAACATGGAGGAGGATTCATTATGCTGAGAAGAGCAGGCAGAAGACTTTGACTGTATTTTCTCCTCCTTTCCCATTTTAGGGAGGTTAAAAGGTAGGGAGGTGGAGCAGACCTGCAAAATCATTTTTCTGCCTACACTCAGCTGCAGATTTGATTATGAATTCTTAAGAAAGAAAATGCCTCTGGGTTGATGGGGTGTAATGTTGATGTGAATCTTAACTGCAGAAATTGAGGATTGTTTTCCTGGAATACAGATAGGTGTGGATGTGGGATATTTTAATTTTTATTACTTTTTAAATGTCAGCTCATTCTAGGGGACGGAGTTATCTTTTCAGCAAACTATATTATAATTACCCATGAATCATATGCAAAAAGACAACAGTCAACTTTTTTCTCTCTTTCCCACTCAAACCATACTCTGATACAGAAAGAGAAGGTTATTGCTGTAGACTCATGGGAAATTATTTCATTGGGGTGCTCAGGAAAAGACCAAGACATTGCATAGATACAGAAGAGAAACTTCTGGGAAAGTTTAAATTGGTAGACACTGAAACCTCATCCTTTAAGGAGTGTTTTGTGAAAGCATGTATAGTCATAAACATATGGATGGGGCCCTGCACAACCTGATCTAGTGGAAGGCGTCCCTGCTCATGGCAGGGGAGTTGGAACTAGATGATCTTTAAGTTCCTTTCCAACCCGAACCATTCTATGATTCTATGCAAGCTCTGGCAGGTAGGATGCAAGATCCAACACCAAGCTACATGATTTCACTTTCCTGAAGGTTAGACTGGACTTCATCAAATTTCAATGAATTTAGGATCTGTACCAGAATAAGTTTGTAATGGGTCAGAACCTCATTTCACACAATGTGCAGGTGTTCCTGAAAAGCATAAGAATCTCTAAGGTCATTTGATAAGCTCAGAAGATTGTGCTTTCTCCCTTTAGATCTGTTATACTTACTATATTGACCAATTTTTTTTAAAAGAATTCTGCTTCTAACACTGATGATGCATTTTAATATTACACCTACTAATAACAGAGAAAGAAGAAACAAACAAAATAAAAGAAGTGAAGAAGTGGGAACAGAGGTTATATTTAAAGTGTACATTTTGCAGAGTTGCTTCCAAAACCAGTATGATAGCATGGAACAAACTGTGACAGAAAATTGTCATTGCAAAGCTTGCTGTTCTCTCTCCCTTTCACAAGAGTTTTGACTTCTGTCTTCCCACAGTATACACACCGCACATGGATCAGGAGATCAAAAAGTCTTATCACTTTTCAGCAAACTGCTAATTAATGGCATATTAGTGTTCTCAGTCAGGCAAACAGAGAAAATGTTGTGAGTAGTAAAACACTTTTGACTAGGGTACATGGGAAGTCACAAATGGCTAAGCAGAAGGTCAGCTTTTTGTGAAGGTTCAAAATAGAGTAAAAATTCAGAACTCTGAAGTCACAGCAGGAGACCTGCATCTTACAGCCACTCTGTTCCAGCATCCTTTATGTGTAAACAGCAAGCACGAGTTCTTAACTAAAACAAAATGCTACACTGCATGCATAATACCTCCCTTGGGGAGTGAAAAAGAGAGGACAAATTAAGTGTGACAGATGTTAGCTACATCACTTAACACACTACTGAAAGGCATTCAGGGTATATCAGAAAGGTATAGTGTAATGTGAGATGCACCTGAGCAAGCTCTGAATGAGAAACTTGACATACAAACCCTGGAAGAGCATGATACCATTATGGTTGTCCTACTGCTGAATCCCAGAGGAGCTTTCATTCTGGTCACTGCACTGGGTCATGAAGAAAGGGTTTTGGGTAGTGTGCATGTAGACTACCTTTCATCTACAAAATGATCATGTTCCCAGACCCCATTTGGTATAAAAAGCAGATTCAGTGAGAAATTAAGACATCTAAGGTGAGGTATCTCCTTCTGTACCAGATGTGCAAGTTCCAACTTTACTCAAATGAGCTCTAATCAGTCACTGGAGATCGGATAATGATTTACACCAGTGTAGAGGTTTATTTTAGGGATGCTTGGATTGTACTCTAGGCTTTACTAATTAGGTGTGCTATTCAGTTTCCTAAAAATTGTCAAGTGGTGCCATCTGAGCTGCTCTGAGATAACCTGCCTGCCATATAGACACCGATTCAGACTCATATGGGTCTCCTGTAAACCCTTCGTCAACCTACCTGTCCCAGGTGGATGTTTAGGGAACTGAATGAAACCCTGGCTGTTCACTGGTTGTGACAGAAACTGAGATTCCTTGTTCATGTGTTGACATTTTTGTACAGATATTTATTTATAAAGACCTCGAGGTAGCAATTAATTTTATCTCTTCTCTCCCTATACAGAGCCAAGACAGACACAATTTTGTCCTTACATTTCAGATTTCCACCAAGTAAAATATGGTTCCACATAAAAGGAAAGGAGCACTTCTGAGGGACAGAAGGTGTTTGATCTGCCTGACAGTGAAGATCACAATGAGTGGGCCCCAAAGCAGATTACACAGGGTGGACGGGAAAAAACCAAACAAATATGATGAGGAAAGAGCCTGAGAGTGTCAAGACGAAGTTGCCACCGTTAAATGGTCAAAAGAAAGAAGTGAATTTTATAACATATGTAGTCTATAGATGTATATAGCCCATACTATATGACAATGCATAACAGTCTCATTATATGTCTACATTGTTGTTTATTGATAAACATTTCATGAGTCTTGATGCATACTCTGCACACATTGGTGGTGTGTGCTTTGCCTTCCTTTTTTTACGTATTTTACGCAGTATGTCCTCATGTTTCAGATGTACATACACTACAAAATATTATTTTCCTATAGTTAACATATATCTTATTTAGTGAGTTAAATTCAGTACTACGTATGTCACATGCTTTTCTTATAGTAAGTAGGAAACATATGGATTAAATGCTTTAATTTTCACTGTGACTGATTGAAGAAGTAATATTGAATAACTTCTTTACATTCGTTCAATACAGAGCTCACCGTTGTAATGTCTGTAAGTTGCATAAAACCTTCTTGGGTAATTTGGACCTGTTGTGGCCTGCTGTGGAAGTGTAGAAGACATGGGAGCTCATGCACATGTCCTAAACACTGATAGATGGATAACTGCGGAGCCAGTCAAGCATAGCTGGTAATAACATGCTGTGAGAAAGACAAGATGTGGCTGGAGGAGGGGCCATATGGAGGTAGGGCAGCACTTTTCCAGGACAAATGTCCTCATTCTGGCTCCTGGAGATGACCACAAAACAGCACAGCACAGGTGCAGGAAAGAGACCAAAGATTTCAAAGACCTCTGACCCACTTCCAGAAAGGTCTAGAGGAATGTGCATAATAACTGATTTTCATAGAAAGAAAGAAATGGGGAAAACTTTATCTATAAAAGGTACCCAGGACCTTGGACACTCAATCAGCTGGATCGATGCTGGAGCCAGTCTGGTGATCTGCCTCTTTTTGTCTTTCTTTCTTCTTAGGTCTCTCTCTTCCCCTCTTTAATCAATATGTCCCTCTCTCTTTCCTTTCATCCTACGCCTTTATCCAGAACCCAGTGCTATGTGGAGATCAGGGAGTACTCATACTGATTTCCATTCTAAGTGTGTAATTTACTACTAAAACTTTATAAGCTTTTGTGAACCCTCTGACTTTTGTCATTCCTTTTGACACTATCTATGAATCCTGAGTGCTCCCTCAAGGGTGAGACACCATACCTGCTCTGTTCTCAGGAGCTGATGTATGAAAAAAAGCTGTATTGAAATGAATTTCATGAACCACACTGGTTCTGGCAGTATGATTGTATTCTATTTGCATTTCCTTGGTACATGTGCAACAGGACTAGTTCTTCCCAGAATTTTCCAAACTACCTTTTATGAGCAGCTCTGTTTATCTGATTACATCTTGTGCAGAAGGATAACATTCGACCTACTGCACAGATGTGAGTGTAAGTGTATGGTCGTTTGGCACAGGAATTGTTGATATTGTGCTTCTCTCTTGCACTGGAGAAAGGTGTATGATTGCTTGTTCAGGAAAGATGAAGATATACCTTGGGTGATTAGAGCACAACAGTAATTTCTGTCTATAAATTTCTCAAAAAGTGACTATTGCTCGACTTCAAGTCTCTGCACTCTGGCATTCTTCTCTGAAAAACTAAAATAATAATATCACTCCATTATGTGTTAGAGCTGTCATCATCATTTTGAAGTCCAATTTATAAGCAAAAGGGTTCTAAGCCTCATCTGGCTCTTCTCGAGCATTTCTGTGTTTTAGCAATCATATTTGTCTACTTAAAATGACTTCCCCTTGTTTCTCTTTCTAGATGGGCAATAGGAGAAAATAACTGTTTGTCTTGAGAATCAGCAAAAGTGTCTGTCTACAAAATGCTGCCTCCACTGTAGAGAATATTTTTTTCCCATTGCAACACTGGCTGCCCTATGAAAGAGCAACAGATATAAACTGCCCTTTTAGTATGACTAAATCCTGCTACTGAGTTAAGACACCAATCTTTGAGGGAAGAAAACAACATATGTGGAGTATTATCATCCTGTTGTAAGTGTGGAGCAACTAATACCTCCACTGGAGTTTCCTGTGTATTGTTTTGGGTTTTCACAGAAGACTTCTATGAAAATAATTTTTCAATCTCTTAACTGAGCCTGCTTTGATTTATTCAGATGAGTTGTAAGTAGAATGACAATAGTGGGGGAGTATCTGCTGGCAGTTCATAAACCAGATTACATTTGAAGCCCGCTTCTTTCTGTTGTTTGCCTTCTTGTAAGCTCAAGGAGGATGAACCTATCCCACCATGCCAAGGCAAGGCTTTAGTGATATCAGCAGCTAAGAAAGTGATCAGGAAAAAATATGGGAAAATAAGAAGTCACTGATTGGAGAATAAAGGGGTGAAGGGCTTAGGAATGCTTGAATCATTTCCAGTAATAAAGTTCCTAACTACTTCTCCTTAATACAGCTGATTCACTGTCACTCGACTTTTGAGCACCATTAATGCCCAGTTTAAAATATCTACGAGATGGATTACTGCACTAAATACTTTACAGTACTGAGTTTACGGTCAGGATTTAGTGGAAAGCTTCTTTCTCCTATAAATCATGCTATGAATATTGATTGTGGTACCTTCTACTTATCTAAAAGTTTTATGAGGCTTTAAAAAAAAAAAAAAAAAAAAAAAAAAAAAAAAAAAGAAGCACTGACTCTGTTTTGGTGGGAAATATCCTTTCCCAGAAACTAATCTGAAGAACATCTCTAAAATATGCCAATTCAGTGTTTATATAGTTAAGAATGACTTTATAACAAAGTGCTGCCAGTCCAGACCAATTTATTATATGCTATACAAGTGTTAAACTGCCTTAAATCAATAGTTAAGAAGACAGGAGAGTGCTTGGGTGTTATAAGTCATCATTTTAATGAAATATAGATTATTCCAAGACTATTAAACAAGTGGTTGATGTCAGGAAAATTGTTCACTTTTTCAATGCTAAACAAAACCATCTATTTTAATGCAGTAAAATCAATAAGCAGCTGAGACCTGCCATGTAGCTTGAATGCCCAAGTAAATGTATAGTTAGAACTCCCCATTGATAAGTAGATGGGTTACTGCTTGCATGCCCTGGTTACTAAATCTTATTAAAGGAAATGTTTTAAAGGAAGATTGAAAAAAGGAAGAAGCAGGAAAAAGCATTTTGAGTTAACCACTTATTTTGCTTAACAGACAGTTACAGACAATTTTATTTTTTTTTAAATACTTTCCAAACTACATATGAACTGCATAGGTATTGGGGGCTGAGGATAATTCAGTGGGAGGAGAAGTGTTTCAATTTAGCAATTGAAGCAAGGAAGAGTTGGGGAGCCACAATTTAAAAAAAAAAAAAAAAAAAAAAAAAAATTAGAAAGTTGCCTAAGGTTGCAAATAATTGGTTTTCAATAATGAGCACAGTTTTGCTTAGTGCTTTCAGGATTATCTTAAAAGAGAAGAAGAAAAAAAATAAACCTAGAGCAGGGTTGCAAACTCACCTTTCATCATTCAAGGCAGAAAAAAACCACATTCTACCTCAGGATGAAACCAAAGCCCTTATTTTGTGAAACTGTCTCTTTTTTGGAGAAGATTTTGGATTGCCAGAATGCTAAAGCCAGCTGGAAAACCCATGGTGAAATCTCTTCTTAAACTGATGGTGAAGTTTCTTTTTGAAAAATAGGCCTTATATTTAGGGATGTTTGTGGAGAAAGCTCTAAGCTCTTAGGTATTTTATTTTTTCAATTGAATTTCTCTGATTTTTGCTCTTTATAGAATAATCAAAAATTCACTTAGGTAGAGGGAGAATTACTTTATAATATGGAATTTAAGGCATTCAGCTAGAATGAAGTAGACTTTGATCTGAATCATATTAAGTAGAAATTTGAAATGAGGTCTCTCATGGCTGAATACACAGACACTTGGGTAGTTAGCTAATCACAGGACTTCTTTGCTTTGATCATTTCTATAGTGAGGCTGAGAAAATTCCCAGTGCTTTCCAGTGTTGGCTGTACTTCATAAAATTTTCTCTTGGAAAATTCAGAATTTTTCATTGAAAGCCTTGTTTCAGGTTTCTCCTCTTAGTCTAGCTGTGGTTCACTAAATCACACCCCATCCTGTTTCCTCCACCATCAGCTTCCACTGATCCTGCTAGTAAAAGATGGCTTGTGAATACATCAGAAGGCGACTGTCACTTGGCAAACTGCAACTCCTGAAGGCACACAGCTGAAAAACTCCAAAAGAGAAGGCATAACACAAATATCTCCTATTGTGGCTTATTAATTTATATTCATATTTCAACAGGGCATTAATTAATGCATTGTTTAAGATTATATTTGGAGCTGGTTGTCTCTGAACAGAGTTCAAGAGCAGTCCCTGACTTTAAGGAAAACTGAGAGTTTTCTAAAATATTGTTGAAGATAAATACCTTGAGCTTTGAGCCAGTTGTTAATGTTGGTAACTAAAGGTAACTTGCAACTCATTTGCTTAAATACAGACATCGATTGCTATTTTATATATCTTGAAATATTCCTCCTCACCACCCAACGACTGGTCATAGAGGAAGGAACAATAATTGCTAATATGAAGAATATTCCCTACCTGTAGGAACCAGTGAACAGACATTGTGACATTGTTCTTGTAAGAAAACCTGGCAAAGTCTCTCCACACAGCCCAATTAACATGTTTAAGAGATCATTTTAAAAAGACTAGTTCCAGGAATGTTGAGAAGACATGACCTTCCATAACATTTTTTTCTGCTATTTCAGTTATCGATGAAATGAATATAAAACAGTACAAAAACACATAGCCAAACAGCTCTCTTCTTTCTTTGTTCTATTTTTTAACCTACCATAATGTATCGCTATATTTTTAAATTAAGCCCAGCAGGTAGGAAGATCCTATATCCCTTTTCAAATAAGATAATTTGTCCCTGCATTACAGGAGCTTTCTTTGATAAGATATCTTTCAGGGTTTAGCCCTGCTGCTTCCTGAAAGACGAGTTAAAGATCCTTTGGAATAAATCCTAATGACTGCCTAAGTAAATGCTTTTTACAGAGGTGTGTGAAGTTAGATCTCACTTTTCCCTGACATCTAGTTCTGAGACATCCTTATCCTGAAACACGGATTTTTTTTCCTCTTCTTTTCTTCTGATATACTCCTTTTTCCCATTAAAGGCATTTTACTTAAAGCTGATTGCCTTCAGCGATAAGGCATCTTGAAAACATAAAGATGACAAAAATACAGTGCTCAAATTTCTTATGCCACTAAGATTGAATTCAAGAGACAAAGTTGTGCCAGGTGTTCATGCAGGAAATAAAGATAAAACTTCTTGTTCCTCCATCATTTACCATTCTCAAGGACTGGGCAAAAAACTTCTTAGAGGACAAAGCTGATAGTGAGGGAATAGCACAGCTGGCTCTGGGGCTGGGAGAGGGAACTGAAGAGCCCCAGTGCCCTTTTAGCTGTGAGAAGCTAATCTGCTGCAGGGTGTGCAAGTAGAAATCTGTTCTTTGAAAACGACATCTTCTCCCTGTGTGTTTTCTTGCAGGCACTCTGTGCTCTGAACCAAACACGATCGGATGATTTGAATGAGGCAGGGCTGATTAGAGTAGTCAGTTTTACCTTATTTCTCTGCTTGACTGGAGAAAATGATGGTAAATTCCTGTCTCACAGTTCTCATCCATTACTAGTTTCATTACAGAAAGAGTTCTAAGAATAATATTCCTTTGTCCAATGGAACATCATTTTGGCAGCTCTCTATTCTTTCCTTTTATGTATTTGACACACATTTAACTTCAGTTAACTGAGGTGAAACATGAAATTAACACTGTTTAGGACACAAATTTAAGGAACATTTTCCTCATTTTTCATTGTCTTTGCATCTCTAAAATAAAACACAAGCACAAAACTTTTTTTTTTGTTTGTTTTGTTTTGCTTTGTTTTTCGTGTTTGTTTGTTTTTGTTTTTTTTTCCCTTTCTGTATGGCTTTTGTTTCTTTTTAACCCTAAAATACAGTCTTGCAATATTGATAAACGAGATTAAAACAAAAAGTCTGTGGACAGTACAGACTGAGAGAAATTCTTGCTAAGTAAAATCTTTGAGAACTCCTGCACTGAATTAACACTGAGAAAACCTTCAGGGTTCCCAGAAAAAAACAAGGTTTATTAATATCTTTACATCGACATATCTGGCTTCATATGGTCTCTCTACTTATTTTATTCATTGCCTTCTTGCCTCATTCCTCTTAGCTACTCAGCTGAAGATGTAAGATTGTTTTTCACCTCTTTTCTATTAATGGTGTTTGAGGGTGGATTAAATTCTTCATTTCACGTGAGATCCAGCTTGAACTTCCAAAGTAATCTGGAATCAAATCTGAAGTCCTCACAGTTGGGATAGTTTTGATCTTTCATTATTTTTTGTCCTTGACTGTTTCTGCTGCTTTGTAACCTAAAGAACAAGCAGGGAACCAGCCATTTGTTCACTGAGTGCTCTATCCCATTGAGCTAAATGCAACTTCTTACTCAATAAACTAAGTCTTTCTGTATCCAAGGTTGCTATATTAATTTAGAAGAGTTCCTCAAGGCAAAAATAATAAAAGTAAGACACACAAAACTGATGAGAAAAGCCTTGTCTGGTTCATAGAATCATAGAGTAGTTTTGATTGGAAGCGACCTTTAGAAGTCATCTAGTCCAATGCCCCCGCAATGAGCAGGGAATTCTTCAACTAAATCAGGTTGCTCAGAGCCCCATCCAAGCTGACCTTGAATGTTTACAGGAAAGGGGCAGCCACCTCTCTGGGTGATGAGTTCTATGGTTTCGTCATAAACAATTTCTTCCTTATGCCTGATCTAAATCTATCCTCTTTTGTTTTAAAACCATTACCTTTTTTCCTATAACTACAGGTTCTACTAGAAAGTGTGAACCCGTCTTTCTTACAAGCCCCCTCTAAGTACTGAAAGGCTGCAAAAAAGGTGTGTCTCCCCAGAGCCTTCTCTTCTCCAGGCTGAACAACCTCAACCCTCTCAGTCTTTCTTCACAGGAGAGGTGTTCTATCCCTCTGATCATTTTTGTGGCACTTCTCTGTATCCTTTACAACATGTCCATGCATTTCCTGAGCTGAAGGACCCCAGAGCTGGATGCAGCACTCCATGTGGGGTCTCACAGAGGGGAATAGAGGAGAAGAATCAGCTCCTTCCACCTGCTGCCCACACTGCTTTGGATGCAGCCCAGGACATGACTGGCTTTCTGGGCTGGAAACAAATTGTCAGGTCATGTTCAGCTTTTCATCAGTCAGCATCCCCAAGTCCTTCTCAGCAGGACTGCTCTCAATCCCTTCGTCCCCCAGCCTGTACTGATACTGGGGGTTGCCCCAGCTCAGGTGCAGCACCTTGCACTTGGTCTTATTAAGCCTGCTGATATTCCAGTGGGACCACTCCTCAAGGTTGTCCAGGCCCCTCTGGGTGGCATCCTGTCCTTCAGATGTGCCAGCTGCACCATTCAGCTTTGTGTTATCTGCAAACTTTCTGAGGATGCACTCAATCCCTTTGTCTATGTCATTGATGAGGACCCTAAACAGTACTAGTCCTGATTCCAGCTCCTGAATGACATCACTTGTCACCCATCTTGATCTGGACGTCAAGTCCTTGACCACTATTCTCTGGATGTGACTGTCCAATCAGTTTCTCATCCATTGAACAGTCCACTCATCACATTCTAATTTAGAGAGAAAGATGTTGTGGGGACATATGCCTTGCTGTACTCTAGATAAAAGACCTCTGCTGCCTTTCACTTCTCCACTGATGCAGTCACCCCATCACAGACCCCTCAGCTGCCCTTGGTGAAGTCATGCTGGCTGTCCTAAATCACCTCCCTGTCCCCCACATGCCTTAGCATAGGAGAATCTATTCCATGATTTTCCCAGGCACAGAGGGGAGGCTGACAGGTCAGTGGTTCCCAGTCTCCTGAGGCTTCACCTGACTGCCACAACTTTTGAATATGATGGAGAATGGCTTGGCAACTACATTATGCAATTCCCTCAGGACTCTGGGACACATCTCACTGGGTCCCATAGACCTATATATGTTTAGGCTCTTCAGGTGGTCATGAACCTGGTCTTTACTTACAGTGGGAGGGTCTTTGTTCCTCTGGTCCCTGCTTTGTTGTTCAGACACTTGAAAGATGTAGGAAGAGAGGCTGCTGGTAAAGACTAAGGCAAAAATTTTTTGAGCACCTCAGTCTTTTGCTCATCTGCTGTTACCAGTCTTCCAGTCATGTTCATTAGGGGAGCACAATTTCTTTGATCTTCCTCTTCTGGCTGGCTGGAGTATTTTGTTGGGATTTTGTTTGTTTGCGTGCTTGTGTTTATGGTGTGGGTTTGTTTTGTTGTTTTTTTGGTTTGTTTGTTTGTTTGTTTTTTTATTTTTTTTTTAAGGGGGAAATAATTTGTATTTGTTTAGGGAGGGTTTTTCCTATCTTTTTTTGGTTTTGTTTTTTTGGTGGTTGATTTTTATTTTTTTTTTTGTTTGTTTGTTTGGTTTGGGTTTTTTATAACAGCTTTTAACGTCACTGCAAACCATGCAGGTGATAATGAAAAAATATATTTTCTCAGAAACTGTTTTTCTCTTTCCTTGTTTTTCCCTCATGCTCAGTGTTTGTGTGAATTTGTCATTGAACCCTTGTCAACATTCAAAAACAACTTGCAGACATGAGGTAGTTCTGCTTCCTGGGTTAGATGTCCAAGTGTCATACAGAACTGACACGAAATCCATAATTTATATTTAAGGGACTGATTGCCATAGAAAAACATTGTCAAATGGATGTTTTCATTCAGGGAAAAAAATGACATGTCCTGGGCAGGGATATTGAGTTTCCATTCTTGAACATTTCCTTTTCTTGATGTTCCTCTTACGTTTTCTATGGAATCTACAAATTGAATTGAAAAAAAATGAATTATATTTTCAATAGTGAACTATAGGATTAATGTTAAGGACATAAAACAACCCCTATATATGCTTCTGTCTCTGAAAGTTATGATTCACTATGAAAGCAGGATAAAGACTACTACTAATCCACACTCATAGGATAATGATAAATAGTGACTCTTGAACACAGTGCAGCATTTATTTGTTTTACATTTACCATATCTTAACTGTTGCTTTGGGACACTGTTAGTATGAAACTTTGATTCTCATTCTATCCAAAAATGAAGAAATAAAACAAATAGCTGAAAATAAACAAGAAAACAAACTGGCAGCCACACCTTCTGTTTATAAGAAAGAAGAAAGTTTTCACCTGGACTTCTGTGAAAATGGTTCTCTTGAGAAAGTTTAGTTCAGACCAGAAAACACTAAGTAACTTTCTGGTTTTGTGGCATTAAAGGCTATAAAATAATTTGTGACAACTTCAAGCAGCTAGAAATGTAAGAAAGTTGAACTCTGAAGGCTATGTGGACCTGACCCCTCAGAACAATTTTAAATGGTAGCTTAACCTTACAGATAGACTACTATATGTTCACCCTTAGCAATGCAACACAAGGCAATGTGTATGAAACACCATGTAAATTAATTTCCTTGTGTAGGGTACTGAAGAGTGGCCCAACACGCCCAGAGGAAAGGTCCATCTATCTAGGATCCACATGTCCAAGAATAAACAGAAAGCAAATGTCCTTGTAAAGAAAAGAATAAAAAGATGTTGTCTCTGTAATCCTGTGAAGCAGCCCTCCAAATTCCTAAACTCTGTGCCTCAAGAACTCCTTGAATCCAGGGCTGTATCTTTATAAGAATAAATACAGATGCCATTTCTTCTTACTCCAGGCACATTGTTCTGCCCTGATCAGGAAGCTCATCAGTAACAGATCTGACCTCTCTTTCCATTAACACTTTCCCCAGATGTCTTTCACAGCTCAATGAGACTCTCAGGATCTCATGAAAGTTTGGTGTCTGTCTAAGGAAGCCCCCTCAGCTATTAGCAGGTTTTGGAACACAGTTCCAAAACTTCAGGTTTTATCACAGCCTTTGCTGCCAGGACAATGCTTCAATTAACTTCTCTGAAGTAGCAGAACATGAGTCCGATGTATCCCTTTTATAGGTATATTTTTCAGAAGCACATTGGTATACATGATGAATGAGTACGTTAAGAAGAAATAGATTTTCAGATAAGACTACATTTTAGCTCCCAATACGAGGGAAGATAATTTAAATTCTATGATGCATGAATCAGTGCACTAGAGGCATACAAATGAAGAGAAAATTGGGTCAATCTCCCACTCTAAAACCAAGTTAAGCAGCTAGACAAAGATGTATGTGAACAAATTGTTTAGCAACATTCATCCTTTTGAAGGGCCTGCTTCATCATTTCATTGAGCCATCTTTGTCTTGGGACATCTGCTGAAGCTGCAGTTTCAAAGACGTTCCTGCTGCAAAATTTTACATGGAACAACAGGAGAAGAAAAAAAAAAAAAAAAAGAAAAAGAGGAAGGGAGAAGTGAGAGAGAATTGTGCAGGTTAGAAGTGTACATATAAAATGTGAAGAACCACAGATGTCAGTGGGTGCAAAGTCCTCACAATGCATTTGGAAAACAGAAAGAATCTCCATCAAATAGATGAATCATGTTTTTGACACACTGGTTTGCAAATCCTGAAGAGAAATATGCTCCAGACTGTGCCTGTTTAAGGAAGAAATAGCCTATGTGTACCTCTGATTGGAGTGTCACTGTATGGTAGAAATAAAACCAGAAAATAATAAAATAATTTAAAATAATGATAAATTTTAATAAATATATCTAAACACAATATCATTTTTCAGGCATGACCAATGTTGATTAAAGTATTTCAGAGAAGAGAGGCGATGAGCTGACACAAGATGAGACAAGATGAGAGGAGAAGGTAGAGGAAAAGATAGAGAAAGGTTCAAATTCAAAATACCAGGGTATTTCATCTTACACATATACAGACAGTAAATCTACTTTTTTTTTTTTTTTTTTTTTTTTGTAATATTCCCTTGGTGGCATATGAATACACATCTGTGTTAGTATCACTCTTTGCTAAAGTAACTTCTATGATATGAATGACTAATCCCACAGGTATTTTCTTACCTTATATGGGTATAGGTATATTAAATAATTGATTTTGAATAAAATACACCAGATTTTGAGAGGTTTCAGAACTTGGTTCCACCTCACTGACATTAACTTTGGCCTTGAACAGAAAAAACAATTCCTCTAGATTTGGATGAAGTCACATAAGATAATGTACATTTGCCTCAAAAGTCTCACCCAATCAGTTTTAAAAATATGTTTTTAATGTTATCTCTTTGTCAGGATGTGACTTTCGCCAGTAAGAAAGTATCTATTTATAAAAGCAAAAAAACTATTATATTTATTTTAAACTCTGAAACATTTTTTTTTGGTCTTTGCCTCAGAGTATTGATCACTGTAATAAGAAAGTGACTGATAATTAATGACATTACCTGAAAGCATAACACCAATAGAAAAATAACATGAAAAGAGGTATTTATTATTGCAAGGTTTGACTCCAGTTTGCATGTCATTTGATAAATATATTTTTGTACAGAGTCTTGCACACAAAGATTTTTGTCTTGTTCACAATTACTATTTAATCAATAGTGGATGAATATAATAATGTTCTGCAGCTCAGTTTAACCTTTTGCAAATCCAATTTGTGAAATATTTAGAAGAACTAAAATTAATTGAACTACTCATTATTAATGTTATCTACAATTTCATTCCCTGTCTCTTTAGCAAATTGTAAGTGAACTTGTCTTATTTTCTTTCAGCAAATTATTAAAATACAGGAATAATTTATCCAGATCATTTTCATCCTAATTTGCACATCAAAGTATTTACTGTTCATGTTGCACTTTCAGTTGTCAGATACGTGAAATTTTCTGTGCTCTTTGACTACATAACTGACTTTTATGAAAGAGAATAATAACAAATAAGTGGATAACGGATAATGTGTGTTGGATGAACATTTTGGCACAGTGTAATAATATGCGCAAAAATGCATAAAGCTTTTGATATCTCTGGACTTGTTCATAATAAATCGCTTGCCTTGATAATCATAAAAAGTTAATCACCAATAATAGGCAAATTTAATACAATACCTAAAATAAGAAGTGCTTTAATTTCCTAAAATTCATGCTAGTTTTTATTTTTATCTTTTGAAATGTTTTCTCATTTTTGTAGCTTCAGAGAAATGTAATCCATGGGTAATATTTGTGAACAGTTGGAGTTGTGCTGCTGAAAGTGTCTACACAATTAATTATTTCCCCTTTCAGCAGTGCATGTTAACATTAACACATTGAATATGTTATGACAAAGTCTGTCTTCTCGAGAGTGGCACAGAACACAGCTCTGTCATTAAGTATGTCATAGGCAGATTTCTTGATAAGACTTGTCTGAGTTTGGACCTGTCTGTAAGACCTACCTGTCAAAGCTTCTTTGTTTGTTTGTTAGGTTTTAATAGAAAGAAATAGAAATTTTCCAGAAACAAATTCCTTAGGAGATGGGAATCTCATCCTGCAAATGCCTATTTTTATACTGACTGCAATGAAGGACACAGTTACCTGCTTCAGGTACAGATGTCTGCAGTCAGGTCCACATCTAAATGTAGGAAATATGAATCTTATTCCTTTTGTTCTAAAAAATCTTTTCACATGACTGATATTTGTCTTGCTATGAGTCCTGGTATGCACATACAGACTTGGAGGACTCTAAAGGATCATTATGTGAATGAGGCAGGAGCAGGACTCCACAGTCCTTAGAAAGTGAAGAAGAAACTGGCAAGTTTGCAAAGTTGTTGATTTAACCCTGAGTGTTAAGAAAATCCTCAGGGAGAGTCTTCACACGTGAGTGGAATAAGCAATGAGGATTTGCAAGAAATATTGAATGTAAGGTAATAATAATAACAATAATAATTAAAAAATTAAATGGCAGCATAAAGAGGGTTTTGTGAATAACCTCATTGATTTGAGTACCCTATTTCACCTTAGGGATATGGTGTTGGTGGGAAGCCAGCACTATATGTATGAGGCAAGTTATTCCCTTTCTATGCTCCTATCAACCTCCTGTCTGACTCATAAAGAGTTTACAGGGATCTATCTTCTATGCCATTGCTGGTGAGCGTTAGGAAATTATATTTGCAAAATAATTGACAGACTGAAAATCTTCAGAAAAAAGCAGGATAACTCCTTAATTTCCATGGACAAATTTTCTTAGGCAGCCTTTGTAACTTATGTTTGACTTACGCTTTGAAAAAAGTCAATTATGATATTTCTCTCTGCTGTTTGTCTGTTTGTGAAATGTGATTTTTAGGTAACAGCAACTCTCTGAAGGTATTCTCTGTCCTTTAAAGGGCAGCAAACCTTTATGTAAGACAAAGGGTTTTGCTTTTAAGATGTGCTAACTCGGCATGAGAAGAATGCATTCACTTCTAATGAATTATAAATTCTTGTTTAGAATTACAGTGACCACCCACATTCTCCTCATAAATAATATTAGATAAGTGGAACACCTTTAAATCTCCAGAGTCTCCCTTGTTATCCCTTACTGTTCACCAGTAATCCAGTGGTCAAGAATAAACAATAAAAACTATCTCAGTTACTGCAATTCTCATTGCTGGTCAAGTTAAGGGTATCAATATTTTAATCATAATTGTTCTCTCCTACGGGTAAGTGAATATAATTAAAAATAGGTAAAATAAATTATGTAGCTTTTATTGAAGAGAAATTGGGAAAAATATCAAGCAGGAAACAAAAGGAAAAATAATACAGCAAACTTTGACAGAGTCACTTGTAAGTGTCCTTTCCATGTCTCTCAGGACAAATTTTAGTGAAGATTTCTCCTCTGAGGTGAAATGTGTTAGAGTATGACATGTATCTTATTTCCACATTTTGTCATGGTTTGTAATTTAGTGTATCACAGGTATTGGAAAAAATTTGTAGACAATAACAAATTTCATTTAAGGATAGTCTAATCTGGTGCTCCACGAATAACTCTATTTTGTAAATGGGTAACTATGAATAATCCTAACATAATCTTGTAAAAAGCTGAAATAAAGATCAGAAAAGAAAAAAAATAATCTCACAGAAGCAAATTAATGAATACCAAGGTATTTTAAATATAAAATTACACAACATTATTTCTCTTTGTAGAACAATCTCCACTTGCATCTCTTCTCCCAGAGTCTAAAGGTATGGGTTGATTAACAGGGAAAAGTGTTGCTGTTTGAAATTGCAGTAACATTTCAACAAACCAGTGTAATCACTGCAAGAAAATGTTAACAAAATCCCTTGTCAGAGCTTTACAACCAAACCTAAACAACATATGTTCAAGTTCTTTTGACGTTTCCATCTGAAGTGGGATGCTGCTGTTTCCCGAACTGCCTTGGTCTAGCAAATGTCTTTAAGGAGTTGTAGAATACTGAGGAGGAGGGGAAAGAACAAGATCCTGCCTCAGTTCTATAATCCTCTCATTGTCAACCTTTGATTAGCTCAAACCTGACACAGCCTGCCGTGGTAATGCTTTCAGTGCCTGGGGAGTGATCTGTGCTGACAAATGTGACAGCACTGTAATTCTCCTTAGCTTAGTACTTACACTGTCTTTGTCTTTGTGCTGAAATGTTCCAGGCAAAGCTTGAAAATGGGTGCTTTTGTATAGTCTTTTATTGTCATTTTTCTGTGATATTTCTTTGGGTTCACTGAATTTTAACTGGAGAAAAATTCTATTTCAAGTAAGTTCGGACACCCTTTAGTACTCATAAAAAAAAATAAAAATCTCTGTACTCAGTGTAGACTTTTCAGACTCAAATGATCCTTAAAGTGTAGATTTGCATTTATATTGCAGAAGACACAGGCATTTTTCTTTAATGATGCAAGTCTTTGCTTTTTCAGATGATGAGGAAGACCCAGAAAAAACAAAAATTTCATATAATTCTGGCAAGAATTAATTGTTAAATTAAAAATTGCAAGCATGGAAAATCAACTTAGATTTCCTGAGGACTTTAAGCTTTCCAGGTTTGTCACTGTTGATTATCAAATTATGACGTTAATTAATGATGACAAATATGATGCAGGACCTTTTTAGAAAGGAATACAGGAGAATTTACTGGGTTTTTTAAAATTATTATTTTCTGGTGCACTCATGCTGTCTAATGCTGATACTTCCATATCTCAAAAGGGATAATGTCAAAAGCAAAGTTACAAGGAGGAAAAAAAAAATATGAAAAAATATTCTCAACTATACAAAAAAGTTACCCTTCAAGGAATTGTATTTAAGTTTGGAAGAAGAAAATGAAAACTGTAAATATTATTAAATAAGTGCATACAGCATTGTGTGACTATGAGAGTACTGAGCTGAACAGGAACAGGGCAGGAAATATTTTTCAAAGCAAAAATAATTATTGTGTGGAACTCATTGCAAGACTCTGCAAAGACCAAAAATAAAAACAAATTCAAGTAGCACTTCCATGAAGGAAAAGTCCATGAACATGAAGCAATGCACACAAAACAATGCAGAAGTGTCCTGGCTTCAGAGCACCCTGTGACACAAAATGTCAGACACCTGGAGGTAAAAATCCCCTTATTTTTCCCCTGCTCAGGTCCTGTATTCACTCTCTAACAGTAGGCTAGAGTGTCACTGTCAGAAGTCAAGGTACTGATCTACAAGTGGTTTAGCCTAGCTCAGTACATGGTCTGTCACTTCATTAATCATCAGCACCGTACCCCAAAACAGTCATCCCTATGCCTATTTCATTTAAGAAAACTGATCAAATTGAAATGTGTTGGGAACACAAATAGATTTTTTTCTATTCAATAAAGAGAGTATCACCTCCTGGTTCTAAGATATTGTTAAAAAGTAGCAACTTTCACTCCCATTCACTAGCTGGATTCTGAAAACTCATTCTCCAGGGCATTGGAAATCTGCCTCTCATTGATTCTCCATCTGATGCGGAAAATTCACTTCTGAAGGTTTCCTCTGCAAGAGGGAATTCCATCACCCCCAAACTACAGGCTATTCTGTTGAGGAAGTGATTAAATGAGTCTCTTTTCCAACACGTTTCTTTGCTTTGGAATTCTTCCATTCCTTCTGTGCTCAGAGCAAAGGCTTATCCACAGATATAAGTTAATAGACCAGTGGTCAAGCTGCTGATCACACAGAGCTGCCTGGGTCTATTTTCAAGCATTATATTTTAGTCAACAGCTGATTAAAGTTAAGTAAGCAATCATTAGTTTGAATGCAGGATAGAATACCTTAAGATAGCACTGAACATGTTGATTAAGACACTCTTTGTGAAAGGTTTGATTTGAATGGTCTCACAAGGAGAAGGATGCTCTGAATACTTAGAAACTTAGCTGGCTACTATCAAAAGGCTGTTCTGGGCTCTGAAACCTGATAAGAAGATGCTTTTTGTTTTGATACTTGGATGACAAAAACTAGAAATTTCCTGGCATGCTTTTGATTAGCCTGAACATAATTTTTAATGTAATAAGAAGCTGAAATAATAAATTTCTGTTATGATGTTCTGCTATTGTTATGGGAGAGATAATTACAGATATCTCTTCAGTTAAGATATGAACTAGCTCATAATTAATACTATAAGCAGGAAAAACAATAATCTTACTGATTCTATCTGTCAGTACAGAAGATCCTTCCCTACAGCTCTTACAGATTTGGTGAATTTCTTTTATCTCTGAGTTCCCATTCATTTCTACCAGTGAAATTGTAATGTTGTCAGTAGAACTATTAGTTATCTGTTTACCTAGAATGCAAGTGAAATCCTGATAACACACACATTCCCAGAAATTTCCATTAATATCTAGTAATGCTTCCTTTCATTTTAATTCCATTTTATGTTATTGTATCTTTAAACCAGAATATATGTGCTTTTTATTCATATGCTCTTCCACTTTAATTTAGAGCATAGGGGAGGAAAAAAAAAATAATCTATAAAAACACATCTTGATCTAATTGTTTTTGTCTATGTCTACAGTTGATATTGACTATTGTGAACAGTAGACATAATTATTACTCTAATTAAAATTTTAAATAAATAAGCACTATATATCAAAAGCCAAATTATAATAATATGATTTTACTGAAGCAGGGCAAACACACAGTGCACTAAGTCTTTGCATGAATTATACATGAGACTTTATGGATGACTTACCCTAATTTGAAGCACGAGAGAGAAGAAAGAAAAAAATACTGTAACTAGATTTCTGTGGGGGGAAAACAACAAATTTCAGATTAGTGATCACTCTTTTTAACCTGACATTGATGCTTTGTAAATAGGTGCAGAAAAAAAACACCTCATATTAAAGTCTGGTTTTGCCCCTTGTATGTTAAATAAACCTTGGTTTCTTGTCTCACTTCATCCCCTTATTTTTCTTTCTGTAAGTTTATTCCCAGCTCTTTGTAATTAGCTTTGAGGAAAAACCATTCTCTCTAATGGGACTCTGAAATGCCATTGTAGAAATATGAAATAAAATGTTTAAAAGCTTGAATCCTGGAGAAAAACACAAGAGACATGTACAGATCTAAAAACTGTAGATCGAGCAAAAGAAATTATGCTGACAGTTGCTTCAGTGAAAGATATTTTGGCTTCGGAATGCAATCCATTAAGGACCACATGCCCCAGATGCCAGCTCCATCAGGTTAAGTTTGTACTTGTAGTTTGTAGCTCAGTCTTCAAATCTATTAGATACAAGGTCAAGATCCCCCACTTTTTCACAGGCTTCTTTGCTGACTCCTTACTTCAGAGATGACCAGGAAGATAATATATGGAGTGGCCCTATAGCTATTCTCTCTTTCCCCTGCACTTAGAGGGAGTGTTGGATGTGATCTTCCAAGAAATGCTAAAATCCCTTAAACTTTGAGGCATTAGCTTTTGTCATTCTCTCATTTCCATCCTCTCCGGGTGGGTAGCTGTCTGGTGCTCCAGCAGGAATGTGAACCCAGCACCTGCACTGCACACAACTGCAGCTGAATCCATAGCTTGATTATTTATGGTCATGGGAAAATGCAGAAAGCTCAAGTTATAGATTAAATACTAACAGCAGAGGAAGTAAGTTTGGCTGCTGGAAGGAAGGCAGAGGGAGTGCAGAAACAGCAAATAAAGCAAAATACTGGGCACTGAAGAGGACAGAACTAATGGGTATAACAGAGGGAGTATAATACTGGAAAACTGTGTCCCACGTGTTTTCTGTGTGATCTTCACCTTTCTGCAGCACAGATGGGTTCCTGCACAGCATTTTGAAGTACCTGACAAAGAAACCCATCCAGCACTGACCACATGAACGGTTCTCAACATCCAAGGGACATAAGCTGACTTAATCTGTCTCCTGTACCATTTGCCTCTTTTTAAACTCTTCTTCAAGCAGCCTTTTCCCAACCCTCAGTGTCTATACCACTACATGAAAACACCTCAAATAGTACTAGCGTTTAGGCATATAATGTGCAAATAATTTAGTGAAGTTTCACAAAGGTATTTGGAGAAATAAACTGGGTTTATACTACCTATACTTTATTTAATTTATTGACTGAACACTGATTACCATGGAGACCTCCTTGCTCTGATACAGGTTTAAATGTGGTTGTCTTGATCCCAAACTGAATGAGCAAAGCCAGCTATGAGAGAAGCTAAGAAAGTCTAGAAAGGGGAGTTGAGAAATCTGTGTGAGGAGTTTTAGTAGGACACATGGGGTCAGAAAAATGAATTGTGAGAAGTAAACATGGAAGATTTTGATATGATCTTGCTATTAGAAACAACTTGTGTGCGTGTGCTGAAACACTTCTGCCCCCAACTCCTTACGCATGTTTCATCCTTCTTCAGTTTTCAATTCCGTCGTCCAGTATTGTGCCCCACTGCATCATCTCTTGGGAGTGCAACCACTGGACAATGTTCTTTCTCCTGTTTAAAGATATCCAAGTGCCACCAGTGGATGTGGGATCCTAAAGAGCTGGTACCACTTAGATCAAGCTACTGATGCTGTGGAGACACATTCACCAAAGAGGTGGCAGAGATGTCTCTTTGC
>JAWWTY010000077.1:145344306-145376465 GCA_035222235.1 Margarornis squamiger | reverse complement strand
AGCTGGTACCACTTAGATCAAGCTACTGATGCTGTGGAGACACATTCACCAAAGAGGTGGCAGAGATGTCTCTTTGCCTTTGCCAGTGGCCACTCTGTGACTTGTATCAAACTTGCTGTGCTTCCTCCATGCCTCTGAGGAGGAGCTGAGGAGGAATCAGGAACCCTGGCTCCAAGACAAACTTGGCACCAGCTCCATGATTTCTAGTGTACATGTTTGGGAAACTTATAGCACTGCTGATAGGCAGGGAAAGCAAATAGGTAACATGTCTTAGTGGGTGGCACTAGAAGGCATCTCTGCTGCATGCTAATGGTAAATCTTTCAGGCAGGTCTGCTCCCAGAAATTGAAAAGAACCCCTCAAAGTATCAGCAGGGACTCCAAATAGACACAATGTAAAATCAAGCAGAGATCAGAGTATGAACAGAGTCAAAACAGTGAAAGATGTTGCCATGATGGGTCGGAAAGAAAGAAAGCAATATAAATAATTTTCTAACATAAAATCATATGGATCTTGAAATATTGGTATTGCTATGCTTTAAAAAGTAAGAAACAGAAAGGAGGAACAGGGAAAATAATACTAAAAATGAGTCAGCAGGTATTACTAGTAAGCAGAGGCGTAAGCATATAGATTGGTAGAACGGGGAATAAAAGCCTTGGAAAAAGTGGTAGATGAAAAAAATGTGTCATTCTTCAGAGGTTACTGTCCTGAAGGGAGCTATGACTGCAACAGACACAAAATTTTCAGACAAAAGAAAAATGCAAAAATGTATTAGGAGTTCTTCCAAAGGGATTCTCAACATGATTACCCCCAGAAATTCCCAGCTACAGATATAGAATCAGAATCTTCTGAGTTGGAAGGGACTCACAAGGATCACTGACTCCAGCTCCTCCACATATCATATCCTTGGAGAATTGCTGAGCATGAAAATGCAGTGACTATTCTCACTATAATAAGGAATTAAAAAGGGGAATGACAAAGCAAAAGAGGGAAGCAGATAATTGAAAATTATTTAAAATATACATCTTAAATCCATGTAAGCTACACCAAATAGAATAAAATACATTTTTTTTAAATTATTTTTTAATTATAGACTTTCAGATTATGTAACACAAGGTCCCAACAGGGTCCTTGGACCTATGTCTTGAAATGAAACCAGTTAAAAAAGTAATAACATGCATAAATTTTGCAATAATAATAAAAAATGTGTGTGTATACTAAGTTTACAATTTTATTTTACATCACTTTTTTCAGCCTAGTTCATTATTTTTCTAAATCACTATACAAGCTGCTGAAAAAAACCCAACAAACTTATTTAAGCATTTCAGACTAATATTGATCTCCATAATGATGTATGACCCATGTTTAGAGACTTCTGGATGCAGAACATACCAAAAAAAGCACATATTAATTGTTCTACGGAAAACTTTTGTTGACTGTTCAAATTCCTGGCATTGGATCAAAATTCTCACAATATCTTTTAATGCAAACTTCTGTTTCCTATAGAAGCTGATATGCAACAGGGATAGAATTAATTTTGCCTTTCTCATAGGTGGATTCTGCTTTTACCTGTTCTGTAGGTGGATTCTGTGCAGGCTTTTACATCTGAAGAAGACACCCTTATTTCCTTGACCAAAGAAGTGAAATAAGTAGCTATGGAGGATGGTTCCTATAATCTGCTGCAAATGTCTACTTCTGAACGAGACAGATCAGCTCGCCTCAGTGCTAAATCTTCCCCACTACCTCTCAGGGAGGGAATCTAGATACCTAGCTCAGATGGAAAGACTTGCATTGCAGGTAACTAAAGTTTGAAGAGCTTTATTGCACCCCTGATGTCTATAGTGGATTGAGAGGTGGGCCATGACACACCTCTCCATTATGACATACTGAAGGTCACGTCTGAACTAATGAACATGCAACAGTTCTGAAAGGAATACCTGTTCCCTTTAGGGTAAACAATGTTGGCTTTGCTTGAGTCATCACCCACAGCACAGACTCTCTGTTCTTGTTCCAGAGGATCCTATACAGCAGCTGCTCTATCATACAATTTACAAAATAGTTTCATTCATGCCAGAGCTCTAAAAAATTCCAGTGAGGAATAAAAACCTACTGACTTATAAAATATTTACAGGTGTTAAAATGGTACACCTCTTACACAGAAAAATCACCACTTTTCCTAGTATTTTTCATGCTGAGATAAAGAGGTTTTTTACTTAATTGTCACATTACTTTAGACATATTTCATACATTTTGAAAGTCTGAGGAAATACGTCTTGATCTCTGTTTGGTTCTGCAACCCACAATCTTACTACCCCAAATAATGGAAAATTTCTTTTTATCTCTGTATTTAAAGTATGCCCATCGAAACAAGAATACCAAATATTTACCATATTTCCCAGTGTCCCTTCTGTTGCCATGTAAAAATATTTGCTGTCCTTACTTTGCTAATTTATTACCTTTCACATCAATAGTGAGAAGCCTGCATGGGATCAAAATTTGCAGGCATATCAGTGAATGACACACTTTACAATTATGATAAATGAGAACATGGAAAACATTATAATAGCAGAAAAAGAAATTCTACTTCATATTTTCATATGGCATCACCCTTTGAAGCAACAATTACTTATCTTTGGACACAGAAAAAGAGTATGGAGCATTTCTTTTTTTATAGACAATTTAATTTATAATGAGGACTCAATGAGCTTCTCTTCCTCTGTGGTAGATAATCTTTGCTCTTCTGCTCCTGTATCATTTCTGCTGAGTCTGACTTGCATTTTTTTAATACAGGCAAAATCGAAACTACATAAGGTCACTTTCTGCAGGTGTTGTAGGTGATATGTAAGAAAACCTTGGCATCTGCTTTGTATGCCTTCTTTGCATTCCCATGCCTTCTTTTTGCCAGCCAAATTCTCAACCTTAGAAGCAAGTATAAATAAGTTCTTATATCAGACATATAAGGTAAAATATTCTCAACTTGGTCAAGCCAAAACTTCATTCAAATGCTGCAAATATAACTAGCTTCTTAAATATATTTTTCATGATAGGTTTATTTTACAGTCAGGACTATATTTAATCTACCATTCATTAAAGATGAGCAGACATTGAACGGCTGGAATGGAGATCCACCTTTAGATTTTTAAAACCAGCTCTGAGGTCAAATATTCATGTGAAAAAAATTTGAACTAACTTAAATTTTATTCTTGTTCTGTCATTAAACAATCCTAGAACTTCAGCTCCTCCTTCCCACCTGATTAGCATCCTTTCCAATGAACAAATTCTTCATGATGTCCAAATTGGCATCAACAATTGCCACCATTGACAAAATGGACTTACTTGAGGAAATTCATTTAATTTATTACCAAAGAAATCAGAGCAGAGAGAGGAAAAATAAAATAAAATAAAATCTTAAAAACCCCTCCCTGTGTCTCCCTCCTTCTGCCTCCAGTTTTCCAGGCTTCACTTCCGAATTCCCCACCTCAGGGAACGGTGAAAGAGAGTTATGATCAGTTCATCACATGTTGTCTGTGTACTCCTTCTTCCTCACACTCTTCCCCTGCTCCAGTGTGGGGTCCCTCCCACAGGAGACAGTCCTCCACAAACTTCTCCAATGTGAGTCCTTCCCTCAGGCTGCAGTTCTTCACTAGCTGCTCCAGCGTGAGTCCCTTCCATGGGAGGGGGCAGTCCTTCAGGAACAGCCTGATCCAGTGTCAGTCCCCCATGGGGTCACAAGTCCTGTCAGTAAACCTGTTCCAGCATGGGCTTCCCATGGGGTCACAGCTTCTTTTGGGCATACACCTGTTCCAGCATGGGATCCTCCAAGAGATGCAGAGGAATCTCTGCTCCCTCATGGACCTCCGTGGGCCGCAGGGGAACAGCTGCCTTGCCATGTTCTGCACCATGAGCTGCAAGCGAATTGCTGCTCCAGTGCCTGCAGCACCTCTTGCCCCTCCTTCTTCAGTGACCTGGGTGTCTGCAGGGTTTTTTCTCTCACATGTTCTCACTCCTCTCTCCAACTACTGTTGCACAGCTGGTTTTTTCTCCCTCTTAAAAATGTTTACCCAGTGGTGCTGCCACCATGACTGATGGGCTCAGCCTTGGCCAGCAGTGAGTCCACCCTGGAGCTGTCTGACATTGGCTGTATTGGACATAAGGGAAGCTTCCAACATCTCACAGAAGTCACCTCTGAAGCCTCCCTGCTACCAAAACATTGTCACATAAGCCAAATAGATTTATAAAACTTACTGTTAACACTAAAAGTGCTATAATGAAATAAAAGGATAGAATAAATTCTATGTCAAGTTTAAAATGAGTGACACAGACATGTTTCCACAGGAGGAATGAGTGAGAAGTGTATCAGGAAATAACAGCAACATAAACACACAGGAATTCCTCCAAACTTGAAAGGAAGGAACTACATTAATCTTTCTTGCATTTTGAAATTCAGTTAATGTGTCCAAATTGAGGGTGTGCACACTGTAATTTTTCTGTGTCATCAGCAGAGAAGATGGGACACTGCAAACTCTTTTGACCCCCTCAAGATGTGACATTGCTCAGATGGGAACTTGACTGGGTGTTGCCCACACAGCAATTAATGAACTGCCTATTTATACACACACAACAGTGTTTAAGTTGTTACTGTCCTTACTAGCAGCCTGCAAACATTTTAAGGAGTATCTTAACTGGGCAAGCGAAAAATATCTGTTTTCTGAACACTGAGATAAATCTCTGTGTGAACAATAAAATCAACACTATTAAAATGCTGCAGAACTGTCCTATTACTATGCAGCCTTTACCAGCAGCAAATTCTCCCAAGTATGAGCAGAGTTCTTATTTAACCATCTCATTTTCATACATCACATTAAATAAAATGTATTTATGTACTTACAGAAAAGAATCTGTTAGGAATCAAGTTTAATTTTAATAATGTTTTTGAATTACTGTTCCCTCCGTTATGACCAAAATTTATTGTATAAAATAAATAAAATAAATATGCTGAATTTAGAAAAAGTGGGTGAGAATACCACCCCTGTCAAGCTGCTATTGACCTTGGCCTCAGGCTGACAAGAAATGGAAGGACAGCACCAATTGTGATGCACCACCATGATGTTTACTGTGATGAAGCAGCAAAGATTGGATCACCCTTTAAAGAAGACAGAGGAAAGTCTCCTTTCCTCATCAACTTAGCCTAAAGCAAACAACAGAAACTTTAAGGTTCTTTTAACAGAGGCAATATTGAAGAGCTAACAGCAATAAATCAAACAAAATGAGCCCAGGAAAAGTCATTGTACTAATTTAAACTCAGTTCATTTCACTGGCATGGCAATTTTTTCCCCATTTTATTTCATTGTTTTATCATTTCTCTCCTTCTGGGAAAAAAAAAAAAAAAAAAAGAAAAAAAAAAAAGTTAAACTCCCCACTGGTAGTTTTCCATGTCATGAATAAATATTTTTATTGCTATTAGTTAACCATTAATGCTCAAAGCATAGCAGATGATATAAAAATGTGCAGGAATAATCCTGCTTAAAAGAGCTTAAAGAATTATTTCTACATCTAGGAATCCAGCAGATGGATCAGTCTAAATGACTTCCCACTGCCAGAAACATAGGTTTAAAATATTGTAAAATACCAGTGCTTTCCATTTTCTGACATCTGTAGAAGGTTCATGCTAACCATTCAACTGTTTAACCTACCAGGTCAACCTATACCTTACAAATTCCTTTTTCTTGGGAAGAACATGAGAGTTCATCAGATTCCACTGGATGATGGAATATCTCATCAGCTCCTTCATAAAACAAAACAAAACTCATCAAGATATGGAGGAAATATTTAAGCTCAGTCTTGGAAGCACTGATGATAAAGGCAAATGGAGGGGGACTGAAGTTTCTTTAAACTCAATTTATTCCTTAAACACTTGAGCAAAACTGTGTTCTTCCACACCTTGTTTATTTTTTTTTTCCTTTTTTTCCTTCTCCATTTTCATTTTCTTCATACACACTTGTCTATGTGCCTCATTAAGCTTGGACTTGAGCTGAGTGTCTTGAGGAATGCAGCAGCTCAGACTTAATGATGGTGTATTGCCTTAAAAAGAAAGAAGACATACTGTTAATGATGACACATTGCAGAAAATGAACAGCAGTTCACAAGATGACTGGAAGCTTGAAATCAACATCAGAACTTCTGTGATTTGAAAGGGACAAGTCCAGTCCTGCATAGGACCACTCTGGACTGCTCTGTTTACCTTTTCTTCTGTTATTATCATATCTGATGTGCATCACTACCTTTCTGGTGCTGCAGTTCAGCATCTAATAGGGTGTTGTGCTAACCAGCAACAATTACAAAGACATTTCACCATTTTCTTCCCAGTGGAATTGTTCAAAAAACAAGTGAATGTTGCACTTCGCAATATGGTTTAATGGGCATGGAAGGCTGGACTTGATGATCTTGTAGGTCTTTCCCAACTTTAATGATTCTGTGGTTCAATGATATATAAGAGTTTTGAGGATGTGAAAGAAGGGGGAGGAACTTCAATAGCTAAATATTTTTATAGTACCTGTAGTAATTTAAGTATATTATTTTGTTAACAGTAAGGAAAGGGAAAGTTAATGTAAAGTGGAGAGAAATAAAAATGAACAGAACATCAAATCCTGCCATCTTTAGAGAGATGTGATTTACTGCTTAAAGAAACAAAAATATGTAAAAAAAAATATTTTTCAATGTATACTCTTTCAGCATCACAAACATCTTGACACAAAGATCACTTTTTCTCTCATCCTGCTAAGTGTTAAAGGTATGTAGCAAAATCCCATCTGTCTCTAAAGGACAAATACTCTCAGACCTTGAAAACTCACTCCTACAACAGCAATCTGTATTATATACTGCTTTTCTAAGGCGAAGAGTTTGCTTTACTGGCTGGGTGGTCATCAGACTCTGATTGTGGTTCTCTCTATACTGGGGAAAATTGAAGATACAATAAGTCATAAAAGTTAGATTTCTTTCCAAGATCCTGGATGGGTTTAACCACTTGGGATCTCTGATTTCATAACATAAATTGTCCAGCTTGAGGTCTTTGCAGGTGACATAGAGTGACAGACATAGTAGTTTTCGTATTAAGATGATCCCAAGAGTGTTGGGATGATGCAACAATGGAGATGACTTCTAATTTGGAATGGTTTGGAGGTGTAATTCATAGAGTCACAGAATGATTAGGGTGGTACGGAACCTTAAAAATCATCTGTTTCCAAGCTGTCCACCATGGGCAGGGAACCTTCCCCTAGAAAAGGTTGCTTAAAGCCCCATCCAACCTGTTTTGGAACATCTCCACAGATTCAATGATGTCTTCAGTTAAAATATAAAAATTGTCTTCAAAGGAGGAAAGACACAAAACTGACTTCCCATGACGAGTCTCTTAAGCTCTAAGGTAGGATGTAATGTTTCTCACTCTAGTCTTTCTGGTCAACTCATCTGGCTATTGCAATGTCTTGCTGTAAGAGGGCACCTGTGGCAGATGAGCATTTGCAATATGTTTCAGACTTGCTGGACAAATGTTCTATAAATAGTTATAATAAATGTGTTTGGTGATTAGGAGAGTTTTGTCCACTTGTATGTTGGTGTTTTATATTCGTTTTTAGCTCCATTACCAAGGCTGAAGATTCTCCTCATTTTTCCTCCCTTCTCCATCACCTTTTTGTGCCCACCCGAAAGCAATTGGAAATGTCTGTCTCTTTGTGCTGTTTTTATCCCAGTATATTCCCAGTTCATTTTCAGTACCAACTCAGAACTGTGCTTTCCAGAGCTTTATTATGCATTACCATGTGGAATGCTTTCTGTGGGAATAATAATCAGTCAGCTGCTAACTAAGTATGGAAAAACAAACAAAAAAGAATGAAAATGTTCAGTTGAAACTGTCTTTAATTGAAAATCTAATTTTTCCCCAATATGGTCCTATTATGAACTTTCTTAACAATCTAAACACTGTAATTCAAGAAACCTCTAGGAATTTGGAAGCTTGGAGGTTTTTGTTCTTCAGTATTGAGCTGAAACATGTCAATTAATCAAAGACATATGATCAGACTGACAGACAGAAAATTACTAGAGAGGCAGATGGGCAGTGTGACTCCATAAATCTGTTTTCTTAGAAGACGATGTAAAATCATAGCAGTGCCTGAGTAATGTCTGACTTTAGGAGCTTTATCAGCCAGGATGTTGGTTGTTATGTGACTGGCTTTGGGATGTCTAGCTCTGTAAATGCATCTTGAAGGGACATTTGCTCCACATCAGGCTCGAAGTACCTCAAAGTTGTTTATTGTGGCACACTGAATTCTTTCAATTGTTACTTAATATTAAATAGCTCACAGTCACGTTAGTAGCAATAAGAAACAGAAAGTTTTACAACAAAAGAAATAATTTTGAGACAGTGTAGCTTATATTTTGACTCCTAAAGTTAGAAGTTTAAGGCATAAATACTTTCTTGCTGTATTCATTGGAAGGTTATGGGCTTTAAACCACCCTTGGGCTGAAGAAAATATAAGTATTCTGTTAATGCAATGTACAAGACACTTGAAGCAAAATAAAACTATGATTTTTTTTGGGGGGGGAGGTTGTGCAGTTTTGTTTTGTTTTGTCTTGTTTTGTTTTTATTATTAATCCAGCAGATTTTTAACTGTCTGGTTCACAAAATTTAACAAAAATAGATATCCAGTAGTATTTTTTGAAAATTTTGAGGGGGAGCTTAGACTACATATATGGTAGGAAAAAAAAAAAAAAAATCACCTAAGAATTTCATCTGGACCATCTGTAGTTAAATAGCCACAACATTCTTTGTGTGGTTATGGCCCTTTCCATCAGTCTCCTAAACCCTTTTTCAAAATACAGTCAGTGATTTTGCAGAGACCAGGACCTTCTCAGATAATTATTTGCTTTGTGGCCCTACTGTGAGGCTGAATTTAATACTGGATACTATTAAAATTTCATATTGTGTAGTCTTATATACACACCCCATTCTATTTGACCTTGCCTAAGTTCCAGAGGAGCAACCTTCCACATCTTTCATAACGAATATACAGTGTAGAAGAGACAAAATTGGAGACTGGATTAGGAGGGTCAGAAGAGAACACCTAGAGCTTAAGGAAAAACAGAATTTGAAGCAGAAAGGGCACTATGAAATATGTAAGGAAATAAAAAAGAAGCCAGAAAGCCTAAAGAGATCAGTAAGTGACAAGAAAGAAGTGGGAGGGAATGAGAACACCAGAATTAGCTGCATAGGACAAAACCACCCAGAGACCGGGCAGGAAGCTTGAACTTTATTTGAAAGGTTGCATTTACCTTTTATATTGTTGAACACTATTTTCATTTCACAGCTACCATGTTGCTTAAGGAAACATAATTAAATCAAAACAACCAAAATGGAATAGAAAGGAATTGAAGACCTGAGATTTTAAAATAACAGATGGCTTTTTGCAAGCCTAATTTTGCCATTTATGAACGATTCTTTTCTGCGCTAGTAGCATGTGGTTACTTAAATGTGTAGTGTTGCCCTGTAAATAAAAAGGGTCAACACCCTCAGCTAGAATCCACCCACTCTGTCAAGTTCACGTATCTCTAATTCCCTTTCACAAGCTCCCATTTGCCTATTAAAAGGCATTAGTGCACAGGGAGAATGGTGTCTAGCTGAGCGTGGAGAATACAACCAATTAGTACAATTGCAAACACATTTTTTGTGTGATATCAAATTTTTGTTGGAAAAAGAAGACGAGATCAGGCAAAGGCATGATTTGGCTGAACATCATGAAAAATCAAAAAGATTTAGCAGGTCACAGAACAGCACCGTTAGGGACATGGAAGGAATAACACCGTTAATGTTTTAACCTAGAGAGGGACATTTTTTTTCCTGCATATTAGGCACTATCAAGATAATAATGTAATAAAATTATAATAATGCACAAATATAAATATAATATGTTTTTTTATAATCTTTCTGCTTATCCCTTTACTTTGCACAAGAACCTCCAGGTAAAATTCAAAGTACTGCTTCAAAACTGAGCTGCACAGATGACACTGGAACTTCCTCCAATGCCATAGGTATGCCTTGGACCACCTGTGACAGCTAACAAATTTTAAAACTAATCTGTGAATTATTTTATGCTTCATGCTATCTAGTACACTTGTCCTACTATTTTGTGGACCAGGAACAGTGTAAGATGGTATTAGAAGTAGCAACAGGTAAGAACAGCAGGTTTGTCACTGTTAAATATTGTTCTCTGAAGGAAATGATCAGTACTGTGTAGCCAAATTACTCTTTTCTGTTCCTCATTTCTCCATGAAATTAATACTCTTACCTGTGTCTCTGTAGTTTGGTCGAGATCTGGAATATGGAAGAGAAAAACAAAGTCTTTGAAAATCCAGATAGACGGGACAAACCATTTTTTGAAAGAGTCTGGTGATTTCTTCTGGCATCGAAAACAAAAAGTTACCATTGACTTCACTGTGGGTACAAATATGCTTCTTTGTGTCATTCTCTGCCTCTTCTGTCTCTTCATTCATATGCATGAGCAGTATCTTAAGTCATCCATATTCACATTTTATTGAGTACTTTATATCACAGACAGCATGTCTGCCTCTACAATCCTATTGCATTGGTCCTACTGTGAAAACATTTTCTCCCTTTCAAAAATATAATAAAAATCACTGCCAGCTTATGCTCAGTCACAAATTATGCAAGCGTGTCATGGTGTGACTGGAAATAATCCTTGTAGATTCATGGAACAAATTGATGTAATTTTGTATCCTTCTAAGTTCACCTCCTGTCAGGCCTCACAGAATTTATTTACCCCTTGTAGTGCCATCCTCTATACAGCTAGACCTAGAAATCTAGTGTTTTCTTGTTCCCAGTATCAGTGTTGCTACTGCATCTGTGTACTAACATGGATGTCACTGTGTTGGTAGGAGAAACAGTACAGTTTTGGTGGCAGAAGTGACAGCGGAATGAGGAAAAACCTGTCCTAAGGCTTTGACTCCAAGCTGTTCAAACGGGCTCTCAAGGACTTACACAAGCAGCTTAAAATGATCTGTGTTCTGGGTAGGGACTGACATAGTTGATTATGGATCCTCAGTAAGTTCATCTTTATAGTCATGAATCATGCTAAACAATCTTCAGATCAGTTCAGCTTTAATCTTAGTCCCGGTTTTCCATTTATTCTGGAACAGCATTTAATATTTTGGATGGCATTAACTGCCTTTATGGCTGATGTATATCAAGAAACAGAAATTTAATAGGGAAGAGGACTAGTTTTCCTCCTACCTTCAGCTGGTCCTGAGAACTGGAAACTGCCAAAACAAAGTAAGTTTTATAATTTACAACCATAAAAAGCATTGATCCACAATAATTTCAGAAAATGAGCATTAGATCTGGACAGACCACATGCTGCACAGTGTTACCCTGTGATCTCTGTTGACATATCCTTGCCTCTATCAAAAGAAACAACTCCAGCTCTTCAGAGTTATTAATATAGTTCCTTCTATTTTTATGGTTTCTTTTAAAACCCATAGCAAACTTGGAAATGCAACGCCTGTGCCTTGGTGTCTTAGGTAGAGTATTTACATGAGGGACATACCTGGTTATCTCACCATTAGTTGTTTTAATTTCCATCACTGAAACACATGAGGATTTCAAAATAAAATATAAAAAAAAGCTCAAGACAGTGATTTTAGATCAGGTTCCAGGTTGGCACATGGGCTTGCACCAGGTCTTCTTCTTCTGAACCAATATTAGAGGAGAAGCTGCAATACCAGTCATCCTGGTTTTGGAAGGGACAGAGGTAATTTTCCACTTAGTAGATGTTAGAGAGCTGAGTTTAAGATTTAGTATGAGAATATAATTGACAACACATCAATGTTGCTGCTAAGTAGTGATTACTCTAAATCAAGGACTTTTCAGTGTCTCATGCTCAGCTCCTGAGAAACTGCACAAAAAGCTAATGGAAAGTATGAACAGGTGACCCAAACTGGCCAAAGGGATATTTCACAGCATAGATCATGCATGAGGGCAGAGTGGTTTGTGAGAAGACAGTGATGTGAGGGTGAAGAGGTGTGAGGGAGGAGAGGTGTGAGGGGAGAGATGTGTGAGAGAAGAGTTGTCTGTGAGGAAAGCGGTGTGAGGATGGGGGGAGTTTGTCATCAGGGACTGATCACTGCTCAGGGATGGGCTGGGCATCATCCAGCAGGTGATGAGCAACCGTATTGTGCAGCACTTGTTTCTTTTTGGTTTTGTTATTCTGTCTTCCTCTCCTTCTCATCATCATCTTCATCTTCTATTATTTATTGTTGTTGTTGTTGTTGTTATTACTACTATTGCTGTTATTATTTTTTCTATTATTTACAATTATTAAATTATTTTTGTTTCAACCCACGAGGTTTATTTTTCTTTACAATCCTCTCCTCCACCATAGGGTGTGGAGGTGTGGGGTCTGAGAAGGTTGCTGTGTGGCATTTAGTTGCCAACCAGGGTGCTAAACCATGACACTAACTTCAGACATCTTTACAGGGTCCCTGGAAGAGCAGGAGCAGTCCTGTACATTTTAGAATATCACTGTTCCTGTTGTGTCCCTGGAGAATAGCAGAAAGGAAAGGAAAATGGAAGGAAAGTATTCTGGATGGAAGAGGCATAGTCACTGAAGAGCTGTCAGTATTAAATATGCTTACCCATGTTTCTCAGCATGTCCAGGCATATTTTCTAGCCCTTGTAAGCTAGGCTGCCCATATGTTCCCAAACAATCGTTTTAAATACAAGTTTACTTACCAGACAAGATTCCCCAGTCTCTCTGAGCTCTCACACTGTTTGCTTCATTTAAAATGACATTTAATTAAATGAACAAGGACAGGCTTTGTTTCTCCATGGGAGTGGGGGTATATATGATATCTTGATGAGCTGTTGAAGGAAAAAAAGAAACAGGAGTGGTCAGAAGATAATTACTTTTTATGCCTTTTCAGACATGAGTTCCTCTTCCAGACAACAATGTTGAAGTAACGTTATTAAAAGACATTTGTCTTAGCCATGACTTTGCTACTAGCATTGAAAGTTGCAGAGGCAAAAGAAACTTCTATTCAACCCTTGACAACTTTGTCTTCACAAAACAGATTATTTTTTTCAGTATTTTTTTATTTCAAGGAACCATGTGCAGGTCATCCAGTCTAACCCCCAGCTCAGTTTAGGGGTAGCTAGAGCAGATTGCTCAGGACCATATTGTGGTGGGTTTCATTATCTCATGATGGAGATTGCACAGCATCCCTGGACAAGCTGTTCCAGTGTTTGACCACACACAGGGTAAAAAGTATCTTATGTTTAAACACAATTTCCTGCATGTCATTTTGTGTTTGTTAGCTCCTGTACTCTTACTGCCTCTCAGTGAGAAAAGTGTGGCTCCATTTTCGTTACTCCTATCGTTAGTACTTTTACACGTTGAAAAGATCTTCCTGAGCCTTCTCTTCTAATCTTCAGGCTCAAAACGACAGCAAAAAGATCATTTATGAAAGGAAAATCAATTTAGTGTCATACAATGTATTTTATATTCATCTCTCATAAAAAGCTTAATTAACAGCTAATTAACAATTACTTATAAAGGCTTTTCTGCAAGCTTTTTGCATACATCTGAATAGAAACTTCTTCACTGTGTTTGAATATATCCAGAAAGCACATACCAAATATATTTTAGTCTGTCTCTTATTTCTGGCAAGACACTGGAAAAAAGAAAAATATTTTTATTTCAGTAGGTGAAGCTGGAGATGCCTTTTCATTTACTCTTCATTTAATATTGCTGGGTTTAATCCAGCATTTACAGAATATATTTAACACTAAAAAGAGTAGATGAAGTGCTTTATTTTGGTTCTATACTGCTGAACTATGTGTAGAAAAAAATCACAAATCAGTCTAAGATTTAAGAATTTGGTGTCTCTAAATAGCTGAATGGAGAATTTAGATCTATTTTTTAATTTTGCATTTGAGAGAAATTCCTTAAGAAAAAGCTAAGAGAAAGAAGCACCAAGGACCTTCTTTTAGTAATAAAAACATAATGGGTACTATCAATTTAAATTAAACTCTATTCCCAGCTACATCTGTGAAAATCAGCCCTTACTGTAATAATGTTGAGAGGATGAATATATGTTTACACCAATGGAAACATCAGAGTTTGTTTTCTAATTAAATTGAGAAGCTGCCAGTTGAGATTGTGGATAACTACAATATTCAGTTCAGGTCCAGCAGGAGACATGGTCTTGCATTGCATTATTTATTTACATTTCATGTGATATCTTCCTGAATTGTCCCATACAATGGGACCTTTCTGTTTCTATCCTACAATACCAGCTGAGCCAGAGCAATTCTTTTCTGAACCTCTAGATAAGAAGCAGAGGGGAGCAGAACAACAGAAAATGCAAAATTTGAGTAAAACCTAGATGATTTCCAGCTGCAGATCAAGAGAAATGAGTTATTTTAAAACTGAACACAGACCATGAACCTCTTGTTAGTAGCTGTAGCTTCTGGCTAGACGTGCAATAGTGTAGGTCCAAAATAACATGTTTCATTGATCTTATTACGCTTGAAAAAAATGCCCACATCCTGCCTAGATGGAGCATGCACCTTTAGTCCTGAATTTGTATTATTCTGTGTCATAATTTAGAATCAGTTATGCATATCTGTACTAAAAAGCAAGCTAATTAGCTGCCTGCCACAATATACCCTCTTATTTTTCTGCATTTTTAAAAAATAGAGAGGTACTCTTTATGTTTACATTTAAGTCTTAATATTTAAAGAAAGGAAGAGTTTGGAGCATGTAACTTAAAAGAAAACTCTATGGAAGCTAAGGAGTAGAACAATGTATGTTACCAGAGGCAAATTATCATCACTTCCTTTTGAGTGTGCCAGGAGATTGCCATGCTGAGGCTTCGTCAATCAGTGGTACAAAACCAGCCAGGTAGCAGCAAGTCTGTTGTGTGATGCTGGAGTGCCATTCTTTTTCTTAACAAAGAAAAGCTGAAAATAACTCAGTGATGCCACGCAATCAGTTTAGTTTATGGTTTTAGGGGAGTACTTAAGCTTTACTTAAATGAAACAGTCGTAACTGGTTGGTCTGAATTGGTTTTCAAAGCAGATGAAGTTGTCAGTAATGTTTAGGGCTTGAGACCACTGAGTCTGGTTGGGGAACTCAGTGTGCTCAGAATTAGTGGGTGTCTCTGTGACTGCAGTGACTGAGGCAGAAGGAAAACTGGACAACTACAGAGAGTGGCAACAAATTGCTGAGATGAGTTGGAAACATGACCTTCTTACTACATCAGTGGTGGCCATAAAAGGACATATTGATCTAACCTGAACCTTTTTTATATCTGGCAATTATATGGTGAATTACATGGTTTCCTCTAATATACCTCTATATATTCCTCTATATACTCATATACAAAATGCTCAGAAACTTTACTCTAAATCCACCTTCTTTTCAATATTTCAGTTATTCCTTGATTCTTTTTTTTCTTCTGTTTTCTGTTTAAACAAAGAACATGCTCCATATATATTAAATCTGTATATTTGCATAAAATACTTAATTTTTCTACAATGAAGAATCCCTTAATTCAGGACTATTTCTTTTTGCCTGTTAAGGAATCAAATGTATAAACAGTATTCAATTAAATAACATTCACTGATTACTGATACAACTCCTAAGGTCTGTTCCCATATACAGTTAAGAAGTGGAGAAAATAGAAAAAATAAAATTCTACCTTTCATAAGAATAAACAAAAGTTAAACATTGTTAATTTTGAGATGACATTTGTGCCCAGTGATCATACAGTTAATTCTGTTCAGCTGATGGCAGTCTTCATCCGCTCAAGCCCCGCCCCCCCCTCCACTATTACGTTTACATAAATCCAGAGACGAAAAATTGAGTAAAAACCCTGATAAAAGAGGATTTAGAACAGGATTGATAATCTCCTAAAGGGCTTAATGTGCATAACGTTGGATGCACCTTTGCATCTGTCTGCTGTAAAAATCTGGATGTACACACAGGCTTATACTTTGCTTCATTACAAAATGCAACACTTCTGCACACCCTCACTAGGAGGGTGGTGAGGCTCTGGAACAGTCATGGATACCCCATCCCTGGAAGTGTTCAAGACCAAGCTGGACAGTGTTTTGAGCAACCTGAAAGATGCCCCTGTCTGTGGCAGAGGGGTTGGAACTACATGATCTTTAGGGTCCCTTCCAACCCAAACCATTCCATGAGTCAATATATTATTCATAAAGACTTTCTAATAGATTTAATGAATGGAAATTGTTAGCCTACCTTTTTCTCATAGAATCATGTGCTTTCTAAAGACCTAGATCTTTCCCTAGCCCTTTTCTTGATTTTAAAGTTACTTTGATTGATTAATTATATATAATATTGTGAAAAAAATTCCAGGGAGATATTAAAAATAAAAGGTAACTGATGGAGTGGGTACAACAGAGGATAGTGGAAATTTCAGGTAATCAATGAAAGATAATACATGCAGGAAGAATTCTTTAACCCTGAGATACATTATGTGGTTCTCAAAAACAAAAATTACTATATTTTTTCTGCTGGAGAAAAGTTAGTACTGTCAGTTGATTAGCTTACAAAATACCATCCTTTTTATTGGCAGTTCAGACCAATTAAGGAAGGAGAAAGTTGAGGGGTTGAAATTATGGACAGAAAATGGCACTAACATGTTATAATTGTGTAATCAAAAGCAACCATATTATAATATGTGTCTGCATGCACACACTGCCAAAAGGAGTTACACCACCTGCAAACAGATACCACTTAATAACATTGGCTGTAAGAGAGGAGGTTCACCTTGGAGGTCTTTTGTCATGTGGAACAAGCTCTATCTGCAGCTTTTGGGCCATTTCACTCTGCCTAAACAAGTGAGAGAGTTAGCTCAGACAATTTGAGCTATATAGAAGTATCCGGTACTCTTTGAAGTGCCTTGCTGTACCTTACCTGACCACCAACCAAGAGGTCAGATCCTTCATAAGTTCTGTGTCAAACCAGTTCTGCAGGTATTTTGGATAGCACAGAGCCAGAGCATCTTTGATGGTTTTAGAAGCCCATGTGTGAGCACCTGAATCAAACCACCTGTCTGCCTTTACATTCAGAAGAAAGAAAGAGCTGATAACTCAGAAGGAGAGCTGGGTTCTGGATAATGATCTACAGGTGTCCGTGCCTCTTCAGTGAATTTGACTTTAAAAATAAAGGTAAGATATTATTCTGGCTAAAGATGGATGCATACTGTGAAGAGCTACAGCTGGGCAGACCTCTCTTGGCTTCATTCATAGTCTGTGGAGATCTAATTCTTACAGCCACTGGTATTTGAGATGCAATTCTTGCCCCAAGGTTTACTTTTGTTTAGAGGAATTATATACAAACTTCAATGACTGTTGACAAGATCTACACTAACTACAATAGTGGCCTCCACAACTGACTGAAATTAATACAATCTTGCTTAAGATGTAATTTAGCTTCCTGAATAAGAAAGTTTCTACTGTTATAAAAGGTGCCCAAATATGTCCAAAGTAATCAGATAGATACAATACAGAACCTACATGCTTCTGAAGCATCAGCTGATGACAAAGTGATGATACCTTAGGTGTCTAAAATGGCACTAAATACATATGTGTGGGCAGTTTGAGTCCTCTATTAAAGCTCGAAATATTAATGTTCAGCCTAATACTCATAATTTCAGCACTTCTTTCTAGCAAAGGCAAATGAATTCAGGACTTAGTGTGGGATCAAGACTAGTGGCCATGACAGTAAGAAGTAACATGATTTTTTCTTTCATTTCCAGAAATTCTAAACTGGGAGTTTTATAAAGAAGTAAATTTTTTCTTCAAGAAGCTGTATCATTTCAAAAAATAAACTACAAATGATGCACCAGAATTTAAACTTTATACTGGCATTTAGACATTTCAATCATTTTCTTAAAGCCAGGGAAGACCTTTCTAGATGCCTCAGCTGCAGCTGGACAAAGTATCTTACATGACATTTATATCTGTTCAAGCACAAATACCAGAGGGGCTACATGTTACAGCAGTTCACCAGAGTGAAACCACACTTTGGCACCAGACAGGAAAGGAGCTGTGCTGAAATCCACTTAAAGTGCAAAGGAGACCAGCAGGAATCACCAGAATGGGTTTAGATTAGGGTGCAGCAATATTACCTCTAATTTGTGTACTCTTGGTATTGAATGCTCTTATGTGGTTTTGACTACACCACTTGCAAGAGTAACCTAAAAGGAAGCATGACAAGTTTTTAGAGTCTGGGAAGTTATTTTCTTAAAACTAAATAGTGGAAAAGAATTTGTCTGTGTGGAATAAAGAAGACCTACAACAACACCAAAATATTGCAATCACTTTGAACAGTGAGGTATAGGATCTGTAAGGTAAAAGAATTTGGGAAGATTCTAGAGAGATATCTCCAGGGATGGGCATTACTAAAATGGTTTCATTCTTGACAATGATTCAGTGATGAGAAAAGAAAGGAACAATAACCGGGAAGCATATCCACATTTCCATTTCCGATGCCGACAGAGACAATGACATGCTCATACTTGGCATTCCCAATTGCAAATGCAGTTTGGTTTTAACACCTCTATTTCAATGAGAGAAAGCTGTTGCAGACTGGCACTGAATTACTGACATCCTCCCAGCTGCCAGCTGTCCTGCTAAGGCAGAACTGTGCCTTGTCTGTTGCTAGAAATGATCGCTCTAAATTAATTTTCTCCAGTTTTTCAAATCAGCACATATAACACTTATGATTCTATTATGAATGTTTCCTGCTTTAATATGTCATGTAATAAACAGATTTTCTTCTTTCTGCTACCTATGTTACCTAGTATTAACTTTCTTCATAATGGAACATAAGGACAAAAATATCATTTGTATTGACTTTGTGTGGCAAGGGTTTGGTAGCAGAGGGCTGTGAGAAATTGTCAGAAGCTTCCTCCATGTCTGACAGTCAATGCCAGCTGGTTCCAGGATGGATCCACCACTGGCAAAGGCTGAGCCCTTCAGTGATGGTAGTAACTCCTCTGGAATGACATATTTAAGAAGAAAGGGGATGGTGAAGGTTGTGAAACTGCAGCTGGAGAGAAGATTGAGAATATGTGAGAGAAACAATCCTGAGGACACTGAGGCCAGTAAAGAAAGAGGAAGGTTGTGCTCCAGGTGCTGGAGCTGAGATTCCCCTGCAGCCCTTAGTGAAGACTATGGTGAGGCAGCTGTGCCCTTGCAGCCCATGGGGGATCCAATGCCAGGGCAGGTGTGTGTTTAAAGGAGGCTGAAACCCCGTGGGAAGTCCATGCTGGAATGTGTTTGCTGGCAGGACTTGTGACCCCATGGGGGACTCATGCTGGAGGAGTCGGTTCCTGAAGGATTGCACCCTTTGGGAGAGACTCATACTGGAGCAGGCAGTGAAGAACTGCACACCATGGGAACTACTCACATTGCAGAAGTTCATGGAGGACTGTCTCCCATGGGAAGGACCCCATGTGGAAACAGGGGAAGAGTGTGAGAAGTCCTTGCCATGAGGAAGAAGGAGTAGCAGAGACAATGTGTGATGAACTGACTGCAATCCCCATGCCTCCTGCACCACTGAAGGGAAAGAGGTAGAGAAATTGGGAGCAAAGTTGAGTCCAGGAAGAAGGGAAGGGTGAGGGGAAGGTGCTTTTAGTAATTGATTTCACTTCTTGTAACTCTACTCTGATTTAATAAATAATAAATTCAATTAATTTTCCTGAGTCTATTTTATCTGTGATGGTAACTGGTGAGTGATCTCTCCCTGTCCTTATTTTGACCCACATCCCTTTAATTATATTTTTCTGTCTCCTGTCCAGCTGAGGAGAGAGTGCAACTAGGACCCTGTCAAGCTCATCCCACCACAATTATTGACCATTTGTCTCTTTGAAGTCAGAATGCATTTTAGCAATGTTAAAAGATAAGAAAAATATTTATTCTTTAGATGAACCTTCAAGCACAAGATTATTGTATCCCTATAAGCAAGAAATCAAGCAAAGGAGGCAGGAGACCTGCATGGATGAGGAGAGAGCTTCTACCAAATATCAAACAGAAAAAAAAAAATAAAAAAATATGGGATTTGGAAAAAGGGACAGGTTACATGGAAGCACTATAGGAACATCATCAGAGTATTCAGAAATGTAGCAAGGAGGGCCAGGGCCCACCTGAAATTGAGTCTGGAAAGGGATATCAAGGACAACAAGATCATGGCATGGCAGGAAGGGCTGCACTAGGGAGAGCATGGCCAGCAGGTCAAGGGAGGTGATCCTACCTCTCTACTTTGCCTTATTGAGGCCACATCCAGAGTGCTGTGTCCAGCTCTGGGGTCCTCAGTCCAAGAAAGACAAGGAGCTACTGGAGAAGGTTCAGCAGAGGCCACAAATTTGATGAAGGGGCTGGAGTATCTCTCTTATGAGGAGGGACTGACGGAGCTGGGCCTGTTTAGTCTAGAGAAGAGAAGACTGAGAAGGGATCTCATTAATGCCTGTGAATACCTCAAAGGCAAGTGCCAAGAGGATGGTGCCAGACTCTTTTCAGTAGGGTCCAGTGAAATGATGATGAGCAGTGGCCATAAACTAAAACAAAAGTTCCACCTCAATACGAGTAAGAACTTTATACTGAGAGTGGCAGAGCACTAGAACAACTGTCCAAGGAGATCACAGAGTTTCCCTCTCTGGAGACATTCAAAACCCACCTGGACCTGCTCCTGTGTCACCTGCTCTGGGTGACCTTGCATTTGCAGGGGTGTTGAACTGGGTGATCTCCAGAGGTCCCTTCCAGCCCTCATAACTCTGTGATCCTGAGAAGTAAGGCAAAGCAGAGGACCTGACATTGGCAATGCAATCTCTTATTTCAAATATATTTTTGTGCTGTTAGAAAAATGACATTACTTCATCAATATTTTCTTCAGAAAATGTTGTCATCTGAAGATTCCTGCCTCGAAATAACTCCTCCTTCCTTCCATGAAAGAGATGAACAGAATTCTTACAGTGAACTGGTCCCACAGCCATTAAAATCAGTAACATTAACAATCCTGCACTCAGCCCCACTGTTTTGGACAGATTAGTTAGACAAAGGTTTTTTCTCATTAAACATGTACTGTACTGCAAGTGTACCTATAGCTATAAATTGCCCACAAAATGGTCCTTTTAGAATTGACCATTATGTATTTTGGGAAAATAGTGACCATAATATAAAGGGGCCCTGAATATTTTTTCCTCAATCATGATTTTGCACTCGTATAAGCCTTTATACTCCTGACTTACTTCATATTAAGTAAGAAGAGAATCAGTCCTTCATAGCTGAACAGAACAGATGCATGGCTTTAAATGACTGAAAATTATATTTTTTCACTGTAGATTAAACATCCTCCTACTGCTTGTTAAATTCACTTGTTCATTTTCTTGATTGACTATAGATTCAAACAGCCTTCTTTTTTAGAAAATGATATCCTTAGATGAGGTAGTCTCAGCATTCAGTAGTATGTTGATGCCAAGTCTTTGCAGTACAACATGCTCTGAAATTTTCATCAACAAAATATTGTGCAGCATGTGAACAACAACGAAAAAAACCCTGAAAAATACACCAATGTTGTTTTCTGCAGGCAGAAACTAGGCAATATCAACGAAGAAATGACTCTTTACAAATGAAGCAAGTTTACATCCTTTTGCAGGTCTTGTATTTCCACTATAGGGAAAAAGAAAAGGAAAAAAAAAAAAAAAGAAGAAGGATAAAAAAGAAAAGAGGATTTCTTTGTGAATCTCTTGTTTTACAATTCAGATTTCGTATAGTAAACAGATCATATTAACAGAAGCATCCACTGAGAGAATCAGGGTGGTTACCTGTTGTATGTCTCCAGGATTTCTGCATCTGAAAATTCACAGGTTTATAGTTTTTTTCTGATGGAATCTATGAATCTCTCAAGGTAAGAAACAGCCAACACACTGTCTTGTTCAAAGACTTTTCAAGGTCACTCTACTCAACACAACAGAAGGTCAGGGTAATGGTGATGTGATCTCTTCCATCAGTGTCCATTGGGGAATCAAGACATCTTGTAAAGTCTGATGGTGTTTTGGCATCTGTTCCAGATATCTTCCAAGCCTTCTTCTTCATTCCCCTTTTCCCTTCATAGTAGAAGTGCAGCAGCTACATGACAGAAGGCTGGAAATGTAAGCATTAAGCAGCTAACCTGTGGTTCCTTTTACTATTTCTTTAAAAATCCTTTCTGCTTCTAGGCTTCACATAGCTCTGTGAGAATTGCAGTTTGAATGAAATAAGAGCCAATTCAGTTGATTCCCTGGCGGCTATCTAGAATGTGGTTCCTGTGGAGTTATTCATAGATTAGCAAGTGTCCTTTGCAGAACCTCTAAATCCTATATAGGTTGGTGCCACTTATTCCTGGATTAAATCTGCAATTTCTGCAGCTAAAACAGGCACATCTCAATATAGCTCTCATTCATTTGAGTACTTTGGTAGCCACTGAGGGAATTATCAAGGGATTAGAAACAAAACAGCTCTCAAAAGAGTTCTGATTTATCCTTCAGAAGCTTGCACAGTTCCTCTGCTTTTATTTTGACAGAACACAGAGTTCTTACACACAGCAAAGCTCTGTGGGTATCCTGGTTATTTTTGCACTGCATAAAGCAAAGGTAAAGGGAGGCATAAAGTCAAAGATATCAGCTTTGTTTAAAGAGACCTCAGCTATTAATGTAAAATGTGACATATGTTCAACCTCTAATCTTCTGCTCCCTGATGAGAGAGTCACCACCAGATAGAGTAAGGATAAAGAACAGTGTGGGAATTCAAAATGAAAAGATAAGGATAAGTGCTTTATCATAAAAGACAAACTGAGTGCACCAATGGCAGTGTTCTATGTGAACACGGAGTTCCACTTGTGAGTTTTCAGATGAGGAAGAGATTTATTTCCAAAACAGTTATTGATGCTTTCTGGATTTACACATTCATGTGTAATATCTCCTGTATCACTGAGATATTTACACTGGCAGTTCACAAGGCCAGGTTGTGAGATTTTTAGACATCTTAATTTACATTCTCTTAGGAGGAGTCACACTTTTGAGGAACAAATGGAATATCTACCTCTCTATATTCCAGACAATCTTGAGAATAATTTAAAATTCTGCCATCACACTGCAAAGCAATTAAAAAGGGAGTGAATTAAACCCCACAAAAGCTCTTTTCAATTTTTTTCCCATAGATAGAGAACTCAATTCTTACACTTTCACATTCTTCTGCTGTAGACGTATAACTAATACTCGAAAACAATTAAAATCTGAACATCTTTTCAATTCTATGGAATAAATATCCACACTAGAACAATATTTTATTCTTTAGGCCAGTATCATGCCCCTCTATGAGTCATTGTACCAACTAAAAATTTCTCAGTTTATGCAATTTAAACAGAATCACATTTAAAGCAGTTTTGATTTGTTAATAGCATACAATTAACCCACAAAGAGGGAACCAGGCATCATGGATGAATAACAGCAGTGTAAGAGGTGAATCAGAATATTAAAAACTTTCAGGGTGTTCATAAAACTATACATATTTCTAAATATCTTATTCTAAGTAGTTCTAATCACACACAAAGTCATGCCACTACACACACACTGAGCTGCACACACACCTATTTTCAGGAAGTGTGGTTAACAATTATATCCCTTTTGGAAAGGGAGGTCCCCCATTTAGACCATCTCTTTTTTGAGATGTGGGTGCTTCTGCTTTACTTGTACCTGGACCTACAATCCTCTAATGGACGCCCCAGTGACAAAGTGCACCCTGTGTTCATATGCATGCACCTCTCAGCCTCCTGGATACCTTTAGGCTTATGAAATGGCACCAAAGTGATCAAACAAATAGATTTCCTGTTGTGAAAGTCCTGGAAAGACTAAGCCACCTGGCCTGCTGCCTCCATGTGTTAGTGTTCAGATGTGAGCAAAGAGGGTGTTAATGTAGCAAGTGGGGATCTCACCAGTGAGACCTGGTGGTGAATATAGCTGATTGGAGAGAGATGCCCAGGAAATCCAGTTAATTATTTGAAAAGAGACACTTAATCCCATTTCAGACACATTCCAGAGGTCCTTCTTATGTTCAGCTACTGATCCAGAAACACAGGAGTCTCTGATCCCATATGCATATTCCATTTTATGATCATGGGTAACTTACAGAATTCAAAAGGTGCTCTGTGTGTGTGTTTTGGCAACTAAATCTAAACTCCTTTGCCTAATCAGATGAACAGCTCTCAAAACTCCAGTGGCTAATAAAAGAAGATCTCTAAAGCATTGTTTAGCCACTCAAGTGAAAATGTTTTTGTCTAAACTATTTGGCATGTTCTGGGATATCCATCACTGGTGTTTAGTTGCTAATCCCAGAGGGCATGGAGCTACCATGTAGATCCAGATATTGGGTCATGCCTGACAGTTTAATGAGGATGTCTTTGGACACTGACTAATGGCAAAAAACTGTGATATGGGATCAACTGAACTGAGCATTCATTGACTGCAGTGGAAGCTTGGACTTCTAAAGAAGATGCAGAGTGCGTATGCAGGGATGATGGTTTGGAAGAATTCCATTCTTTCAGCAAAATTTAATCTCTGCTCCCAACCTTTCCCTGACTCCTCTTCACTCATCTTTGTCATATTGCATGAATATAGATTCCCTTTTCTCAGCATTCCTGTAACTCCTGCCAGAGGAGGGTCACAATAGCAGATATGGCTTTGCTTACCTCCTGCAGTTTAGATCTGTAGCAGCCTCTTAATGCACTGATACTTTGATGTAGTTATGTGACAAACATCAAATGCAAACATAGGCAAAGAGAAATCTCAGGAAAACATGCCCACCTTTAGGTTAATTTTTGCAGGCATGCAATATTCTTTCACTGTCTCCAGAATGAATCCAACAAAAGATAAAGTACTTCTTTATTAAAGCTGCTGTAAGAGTTATAGTCTGAACAAAATAAAGCCTTATTTTCTATTGGATTTCTTTTGTTTAGCTCTCAGAAACAGATGGATCATTTCAGCTGAACCATAAGTCAGATTGTGACTAATGATTAAAGTCAGGAAAGTTTCATTCTTTTGAAAACAGCATCTTATCAGAAAATATGTGCAAGTGTGCAGTGTGCATAACCTGTTAAATTGCTTGTAAAATTTAATGGTATCTTATATATATAATATGAATATGTATCATTCAACATGAATGAGGATTAATGTGAAATATTGGACCAGAGGCATAGCTGATTTGAATATGCTTTATTACTTTTCTTGTGGATTTTTTGGTTTATTTTTGATGTATTTTTTTCCAGAATATTTATTTCTTGAGAATAACATTTCAGAATTGTAAATATGCAATACATAACCTAGACCTCATTAATTTCACAATCCGGATCCAGCAGGTCTTTCCAAACAATAACGACAAAACCCAACATGTAGGATAAAATGCTGAAAACAACATAGAATACAGTCTATGGAGTTTTGTTCTTTCTAAGTATCAACATTTCAACAACTGTAAATTCTGCTTGGGTTTTGAATGTGGTATGCAGAGGGTTGAGAAGCTCATTTTATTTTTTTATATCTCCATTGGCTTCAAAAGTAGGTGAAAACCTGAGCTTCACAAGGTTTTGAGCCTCATCCCTTTACATATTGAACCAAATTCACTCCAGAGCGGACTTCCTTGATTTTAATAACATCATTAATTTCAGCATCAGAACTGATTTCAGCCACCATGCAACCAATGGAACCATCAATAGTTTTGACCTGACATGCATGATCCATTTATGAGAATGGATTTTCTTCTAAATCATGCAATTTTTCCTGATGTTTTGAGGACTATGTGAAAATTTAAATACATATTTGGATGTAGAGAAGACAGGCAGTAATGTTACTTGTACAGTTCTGTCATTTTTAAAACTGGTATTTAAACAGGCTGAAGGTACCATAGCCACATCCTCTGCTGTTTGTCACAGTGCAAGCTTACAAATGACACTGATCACTGTGATTGAATCTTCTACAATTAAAATGAAAGCTAATTCTCCTTTCTATTTTACAAGAATGAGAGAAAATTGAGTTTCTTTCTACTCTGAGATTGATCTTTTCCAGTGTCTGAAGAGCTCTAAGCCACCTGCACTTCAGTTCTGAATGAAAAGTTGGGCAGCATTTTGAAAAGGTGTTTGACCTAGTAATAAAAAGAAGAGCAATGAAGTGAGGACAGCTCATATAAAGGACTTAAAAAGGATCTCAAAGGGGTTTGGAAAGCAATAGAAAATAAAAGAGAGAAAAACTACCAGCATTCAAGCAAGAAATTATAATATACTGAAGTGGGCAAAACTATTCATTTGAAACTGCCAGAATAATTCATGCCGTACAAGAAGAAAATACTTCAAGAGGTTAAAGAATAAAATAGAGGCAACAAAAGAAAAAATATCATCTGAGCAACAGAAAAACTCATGTGACAGCACTCACAGATAAAGATGAGAGATACGTCACTGTCAGACAGAAATCAAGAAAGAGATGGAAGAATTCAATCACAGTCTAGTTAACAAGAAAGTACACTTACCACTGAGCCTTGGTGGTGATGTATAAAACAGGGAGATGGTAGCATCCTTTGAAGGACTGCAGGAAGCTGTAAAATATACATTTTTGGATATGGAAATGATGAAAAATGAATTAGCGTAGCATAAGGTTCTAAATAGATAATTTCCAAAGATGTGCAGAAGTTGTTAATATTGTGAGAGTATTGTGCCCCTTGGAAAGATGTTTAATTTATACTTTTTGACTATTTTTTTATAAAACCCCATAGCAAAACCAAGACAAGGATATTTCATCTCAGAGAAATGAAAGCACGACTCCCATTTCTTCAAAATTTAAAAGGTTTCCAGTTATTTTTCTTTTTTTTTCCTTTTTTTTTTTTTTTCCATTGATGTCACCATCCCTCCATGATCAGCAGTAAAGCTGTTTTCACATGTTGCATTTAACAAACATGCTAAGATAGCATTGGGTGAAGTCAGTTGAAACACTTATCCCTAGGAACAAGACCTCATCATCAGTTGATTTGTCTGGTCTAGAAGGATGCGATACTTGGATGTGGACATGATTAACCTCATTAGTTTTGAAAAAATGAGCACTCAGATCTAAACCCAAAGAGTGTGAGGAAAGCAGCTTATTTAGAAACAGCTCTGATTTGAAGGTTTCCATATCTTTGCAGCACTGGGCTCCCTTATTTCAAAAAAATAATTCAAAAACATTTTGTCCCATATTTCAAGCCACAGGAGCTGTTCACATCTATTTCTGCCGAACCTCAGTGAAGGGGTTGAGATCTTACAGTCCTCCACTTCCTGAGCTTAGGTTAGTGAACACATACAAAGTTAAAAGAGAGGAGGCCAGAACCTGAAATTTTTAATCAGGTGGAACTCCCACATGTCGGTGAGAACTTTGCTGAGGTTAAGACTACTAGACTTGGCTCATCTCCAGTGCCAGGTCTGTGAACCTTGCTTAGCTTCAGGACAATTAGAGTTCAGAGGCACGAAGGTACTACAGAGACTTCACTGCTGATAACCCGAGGCCATATCTTTAAGATTTTCCTGCTTTCTTTCCCAGCACGTAGGCAGGCAAACTTCCACTGGCAGTGGGAGCTGACTGCCTAAGCAAACACATCAAGGAGGGAGTCAAAAATATGTTGCATAGATTGTAGTGGGAGCTTTGCTGGATGGAATTTCACCATTTATTACAGAGGAGAAAAAAAATCAGTCAAAATTGTTAACTCCACACTAAGTTTTTTATTGAAGTCTTAGTAAAATAAATTAAAACAGCTCTACACTGTGTCCCATATGCACATATTACGCTCCTGTAAGTGTAATACTGTAGCTTAAATGCTATAGATAAGTGATGCATGGAAAAATGGTTCAATATTGTGCTATATGCACTCATAGTAATCTTAGTCTGTATCCTATGACAGTGAGTGCACTTAACATGTATACAGTTCTAATAAAAAAGTGATTATATCTTATAGCTTATCCAAATGTTACAATTATGAGAACAATTACAATGACAAAATTATGTGTACACAGGGAGACTTGATGATAGTGAAGTATTTTCTAAACTTAATAATGCCCAAATGGTTTAAAAATGTGGCTCAGAACTTGAATAAAATTGCTTAAAATTAAAATAGTGACACTTGCAGGGTTTAATTTTCTAATTTTCAACTTTCTCTGTGCTATTTAAGAAAGCATATACTGTATTTTACATCGAGTTATACAGTATTAGGTTATCTATTCTAGGAAACAGCCAAACTATGTGAGATTTTTTTCTGCATTAATGTACACACAGACATGTCCCAAAGGAAAGCAGACATCTCTTTTTTTTTTTTTTTTTTCCCCTGTGATTTCAATGTCATTCGTTGTGTTAGGCAAAAGTTGTTGGCATTTCAGAGTTGTAGGATTTCATATGTATATGATATGTGCTAACGAATAGAATCTAAACAATGGAAAAGGCATCTGATCAGCTTGGTGGCCTTCTCTGGTCTCGCTCCAACAGGTCCGTGTCTCGTGCTGGGGACCCCAGAGCAGGAAACAGCACTCCAGATGGGACCTCACCAGAGCAGAGCTCAGCTGGTGGAGAGTAGTTAGTCACCTTGTTTATTAACACCTGAAACTGTCTGTGCGGTTTGCTTTATTTGGCAAACAAAGTCAGACTGAATGTACTTTGGTGAATTTACATGGAAATAAAAGTTCGCAGTTCATTTCTTTAATGCCTAACTAACTTAGAATTCCCAATAAAATGGCTATTATTAGATAAAACCATAATTCATTTCTCAGCAAATATTACAATGTCTGGGTTTTCTTCTTTCCTGTGAAAACAGAAAGAAAATGAAGGATGAATTGGTTACAAAACCAACTTAAAAAAACCCAAATATGTAAACAAAAGAGTATAATGTATGATACCACAGGCTGCAGCTACATTATGAAATTAAACCATCTTTGTAAATGAACCTAAGGACTGCAAGCCCTATTGATATTGTGGAGTTGATTTTGCATGAATCCCATAAAAATCTTCCAAGCAATTCCTTAGTACTGCACAAATGCATGAACCAATACCAGCAGGCTGTTTTGAAGTTACCATTCTGTTTTTAAGACTAATAAAATTTAAGAATATGGGCACAAATTCTTCTGTGCTCATTGGCCTTGATGCCGGAGACAAGTCCCCACAAACACCTATCAAGAGCACCAGAAATACTTTTACCCATGACTATGCCTCAGATCTCAGATTGCTGTCATTTTTAGAGTCTGACGTAGCAAATTGTACATGTGCCTTCTTCGTAAACAAAAGAATAACCAGAGATATACAGATGCAGACACTCAGACCTACTTCAATGCCTCATTTCACAAGCAGGCAGGCATAAAAATCCCTCAGGGAAACTCCACTTGACTGAGTTCCCTATAATCCTATATAGAGTTTTTGAGACGGCAGGGCTTGGTCTCCCCTTGCACCCCCCTGTTGCCAGGATCAGGTTCTGCCCTATTGTGTGACAAGCTCCATACAAACAGTGTCATGCAACACAACCCCTGACTCTGACACTGAGGACAAGGCTATGTGGGGCAGGAAGACTCATCACGGAGGTTCCTAAAGCACAACTGGGGAAGTTTTCTCTGCCACCAGAAGCTGAGCAACCAGAGCTGTGCCAGGGCTAATTAGGTGCACAGAGAGGCAGGGCTCATTAGATGCCAGGAAGGCCTTATTGACACATTTCTGATGGTTTTGGGATCCCAGCAGCCTTTCACAAGTCTAGACATAATAGTTTCCTAGGAGTTAACTCAGTGTCTCTACTTCTGCACGATCTCTGTAAACCTGCCTTGAATCCTTATTAGCTCAGCTCATTTTTTCTTTTTAAATCCTCTTCTGGACTTCTATTGTTTAAAAGGCTAAAACCTGGAATTTGCTAATCATTATATTTTTATAATATATTTTCCAGCTAATGAGACAAGATCCCTGAGCATAAGTACGTGGATGCATAGAAATTCATGCTCCTTCAATGAAGAAACAGTTAATCATTTTTCTTTTGACATTAAATCTATTATTCATATCAATATGACATGGATGTAAGACTGTCATTACAAGATCATTACAAGGAATTTCTTTATCTGAGACTATGCTAGGAGGGATGATAATTGTTATTGCTAATAAAAGTAGCTGCTATTACTTGGATTTTAAAATATAATTACATGGCAGGAATACTTTGCTGCCATTTACTTACACAACCCATGTAATAACCATATAACTAAATTAGAAATGGATGAGGTGGATAGTGGAGATTAAATCCAGATTTACCCCTTCTGATCATATGCAGAAAGTTCTAACAGGACTGACTGAATAAAGAGCACATAGTGGGGAGATATTTCTCTTAGCTTCAGAGCAGACACAGATAATCAGAAGATGAAGAAGTTATTGACACCTAAAGCTGCCAGCAGTAAAGGTGAAGGATCCTCTGTCCAGTGCCAGGTTTATGCTACTGACCCCTGCGGAGTCTCCTCTGTATCCATATGGCCGTCTATACATATATGCACATTGCCTCCATAATGCCATCTCTATTCTCCCAAACCTCTCTGTTGACAGCTGTTCCATGATGTTAAGAGGCTGTGGGGGCCACTTGCATTAATATGCTTCAGCAAAATGACAGATACATTTCTCCCAGTCAAATAAATAATCAAGAATATAAATTCCATGATTTATCTATACCATAGAGAGCTTATCCGAGTAATGTGGTAAGCAGTAGCATGATTTCTTATCTGATTGAAGTAGAATATGTAGTATATATATACCAAATATACAGCATTCTCTACCTGCAGTAGCATCCTGAGTTTGGCTGGGATAGAGTTCAATTTCTTCTTGGTAGTTGGTACAGAGGTCTGTTTTGGATTCAGCATGAGCATAACTTTGATAACAGAGTGATGTTTTAGTTGTAGCTCAGTAGTGCTTACTCTAAATCAAGGACTTTTCAGTTCCCCATGCTCTGCCATTGAGCAGGTGACAAGAAGCTGAGGGGGAGCATGGCCAGGACAGTTGACTGAACTGGCTAAAAGGGTGTTCCATACCACAGAAGATCTTGTCCAGTATATAAACTGGGGGGAACTGGCTGGAAGCCAGTGATCACTGCTCAGAGATAGGCTGGGCATTGATCAGCAAGTGGTGAGCAATTGTGCATCACTTGTTTCTCTTGAGTTTGATTCCTCTTTCTCTCTTTTCTTCTATTATTATTATTACTATTACTACTATTACTAGCATTATTATTATTATGATATTTCTATTATTATGTTATTTATATTATCATTCCTATTATTATTTCTATTAGTTCAATTATTAATCTGTTCTCATCCCATGACTTTTATTCTCCTCCCTATCCCAATGCTGGCAGGGGGAGGAGTGAGTGAGCAGCTGTGTGGTACTTTGTTGCCAGCTGGGGTTAAACCACAACACATAGTTACAGTGTAATAAATATTTTACTGTCCATGAGTTATTATGAGTGTGGCATCTTTAACTGATGGAAGTGAAATACAAAGTGAGACCTGGATTCAATCAGAAATATATCAGGGTTCTGTAACTTGCCAGTGCTATTAAATGTTTTGTTTTTTGTTTTTTGTTTTTTTTTATATATGTATAAAAAATGAATTGTAAGTTGCTTTGCCATACAGCATTTTTCTACCTTTTCTCAATTTTGGAATATGATATAGCTACATACACTTACATGTGTGTCTGTGTGTGTGTTAGATCTTTCTGTTGAGAGAGAGGAAAAGGTAATTGCATGAGCTTGATGAGCCAACAGTCAGGGATTTTGAAAACAGGTATAATCCTGTAGGGAGCAAAGGAATGCAGCTCATTCCTTACGCTGTGGCTGTGGGATATCACAGACAGTTTTCACCTGGGATTGTGTTTAGTACCTTTTTTAATGGTCTGGAAGACAGAGCACACCTTGCAGGTGACATTACAGTGGGAAGTGTTGTAAAATACAATGTCAGGAGAAAGAAACAACAGAAGGGCCCTAAAAAGGTGATTAGAAGGAGAGGCAGGAAATGAGATTCA